>RJWM01009939.1:0-65717 GCA_004363535.1 Dasyprocta punctata | reverse complement strand
CAAATGGTGCTGGAGAAACTGGCTTTCTATATGCCATAAACTAAAACTAGATCCATGCCTATCACCATGCACTAAAATAAAGTCAAAGTGAATCAAAGATCTGAATATAAAAACAGAGACACTAAACTTACTAGAAGACAGAGTAGGTAAAAATACTGATGACATAGGAGTAGGCAGAGAGTTCATGAACAAAAATGAAATTGCACGGAAAACACTTCCCAGAATCAACACCTGGGATCTCATCCTACTAAAAAGTTTTTGCATGTCAAAGGAAATCTCCAACAGAGTGAATAGAAAACCCACGAACTGGGAAAATATCTTAGCCAATTGTCCATCAGACAAAGGACTTCTATCTAAAACATATAAAGAATTAAAAGAAATCAGCCCCCTAAAATTCAAGGACCCAATCCAAAAATGGGCATCTGAGATGAATACACACTTCTCAGAGAAAGAAATACAAATGGCAAATAAATATATGAAAAAATGTTCAACATCAATGGTCATTCGGGAAATGCAAATTAGAACAACGCTGAGATTCCATCTCACTCCAGAAAGAATGGCCAACATTAAAAAATCAAGCAACAGCAAATGCTGGAGGGGCTGTGGGGAAAAAGGAACTCTTCTCCACTGTTGGTGCGAGTGTAGACTGGTGCAGCCACTGTGGAAGTTGGTGTGGAGATTCCTCAAGAAGCTAGGATTAGAGATCCCATTCAACCCAGCTATCCCACTTCTAGGCATTTTCCCAGAAGAATTGAAAACATCATACCACAGTGATATTTGTGCACCCATGTTTATAGCAACCCAATTTGTAATAGCCAGATCTTGGAAACAACCCAAGTGCCCATCAATCAAAGAATGGACAAAAAAGATGTGGTATTTTTATACAATGGAGTACTACTCAGCTATTAAGAAAGATTGCATTGAGACTTCTGTAAGTAAATAGTCACAACTTGAGACCATACTCGTAAGTAAGATAAATCAAACCCACATGTGTAAATACCATATTGTCTCCCTAGTGTAAGAAACTGAAAAAGTATATATGATCCAAAATCTATAATAAATACTACGTAAGGGTAAAAAACAGCTCAAAGAGCAAAAATAATTGGGAAGGGAAAAGGTGGAAAGAGAAAAGGGAAGAGGAAAAGATATAAACCTGTATATATGTATATGTAAGATAACTAAAATGAACACACTGCTGAATCTATTCGTTATTGAGAAAGAACAATTAATACTCGTGATTAGATCAATTTTACATGTCTATATCTGTTAATGTAAGTAACCATTTTAAAGATAACGATACGCAATATTGCAACCATTGTCAAGTTTCTATCATCCAATTTTGTAAACCTGCAATGTTACTGTTGAGTATTTACTCTCGTCGTTTGTCTCTTTTGCTTGTTGTCTTTGTTTTATATGTCTTTTTTTCTCTTTTTTCTTCGCTTAAATAAAAAAAAGAACAACTAAAAAACTTCATGACCACCAAACCAATCTTGCAAAGAATACTCAATGATATACTACATAGACATAAAAATAACTACGATTTAAAGAACACCAACAGAAGAAAACCACAAAGCAGAGCAAACAATTAAACAGAGGAGAAAGGTAAAGAACCAGCAGCAAAAACAACATAACAGAAGTAAGCCAATATATATCAGTAATAACCCCAAATGTAAATGGCCTCAATTCACCAATTAAAAGAAACAGAATGGATCAAGAAACAACATCCAACCATAGGTTGTATACAAGAAACCCCTCTAACCCAAAAGGAAATTCATAGGCTGAAAGTCAAAGAATGGAAAACAATACTTCATGCAACAGGGACCCAAAAAAAGGTAGGGGTATCTATTCTGTTTGCAGACAATTTGAACTTCAAACCAATAATGATCAAACCAGAAGGTTACTACATACTAGTTAGGGGAAAACTTCAAGAGGAAGAGATAACAATCTTAAATATATATGCACCAAATATGGGACCACCCAGCTATATAAAAATATTAATAGACGTGAAAAATCAAATAAGAAATAACACAATTATAACAGGACACCTTAACAACCCAAAGAAACAGATCAACTAGACAAAAAATCAGCAAAGAAGTAACAAATCTGAATCAAACCTGTGAACAAATAGACTTAATAGACACGTACAGAGTGTTCTACCCAACAATATCAGAATATACATTCTTCTCAGCTTCACTTGGGACATTCTCTAAAATAGACCATATAGTAGCCCACAGAACATGCTTAAGTAAATACAAAAGCATCAGAATTATCCCATGCATATTATCTGATCACAGTGCCATGAAACTGGAAATTAATGATAAAAGAAACTGCAAATACTCCATAAACACATGGAAATTAAATAATACACTCCTGAACAATCAATGGGTCAGAAAAAAATAAGAAATTAAACAATATCCACAAGAAAATGAAAATTCAAATTAAAAAAATAGACATGATGGAAGGAGCATTTTATATTACAGAAATAAACAAATGCTTTAAGTCAAGAATCTGTCTTTATACAAAGAACCAGTTATTAAACACTAACACATCACTTGCTTAAGTTTCCATCTGTATAGGATATGCTATGTACCCCCAAGTCCTCATACTTTTGATGGGGCTGAGTCTGATGCTTGTGATCAGTTTGTTGTCTAGCACCAGGATTAATGACGTGACTGCTACACCCGCCCAGGGGTGGAGCTGAGATACAGTATAAGAGAAGGCGGGTCTTCCTCTTGCTTGCTTCCCGGCTTCCACCCTCTCTCTCGCCAGCGCGGATTGCGGCTTGCAGCTTGCAGCCACCATGAACTGTAGCCCCGTCATCCCATGCTGCCTTGGAGCCCACTTTATGGACTGAAACTCCCGAGAAACTGTAAGAATAAACCTTTCCTTCCCTAACTTTGGGCGTCAGGTATTTTGTCTCGGCAACGAGCAAAAAGTAACTAAGACACCATCGTTCTCAAATAGGGCTAATAAGATAACTCCTGAGAATATGTTTTAAAAATTTCAAGTATTATCAGCAAAACACTTAACAAAATGCTGGACACACAAAAGGCACTTAGTATATGGGTTGGTAACAAGACTATTGTGGTGTCACAAATGTAGGCTGGCTACATAAAAGTTAAGCATAAAAAGTCTGACAATGAAATAGAGGTACTAGGATAATAACCTAGTCTGCAGGAATAAAATGGGAAAGGCCCTATGGAATGAGAAAGGATAGTATGTTAGAAATACTATAATAAAGTGAAAGTATACTAAAGCATTTAAGCTTTATTTTAGTAGCAGTGCTGAATCCTTTAGCTTTAATACATGGAAAGAATTAGGTCAGTGTTCCATACTAGTATAGTGCTCCATAATTTTTTGTATCTTCTTTTGTTTTCCAGGTTCTCTTTAATTATGATTCCTTCTGTTCAAGTTGTCAGTCATAACCTATAAATGTCAATTTTTTGAAGAGTAGCTTGGAGGGACTATAAAGTGACAAGTCCCATACAGAAATACTATATGAGGGAAGTCAAACACAAAGTTAATACAATACAGTAATTCCCACTTGTTCACAGTTTCATGTACTGTACCTACAGTTGAGTATGGTCTGAAAATATAAAATGGCAACAGCCAGAAACAAACAGTTCTTAAGTGTTAAGTTATATGCAGTTCTGAGTAGCATCCCATTCCTCTCTTTACTCCTCAGGACACGAGCCATCTCTTTGTCCAGCATGTGCACAAAGTGTAGTCTCTCTGCCCATTAGTCACTTGATATATATATGCAATAATCCCTTATTTTACTTAGTAATGGACTTCTAGCACAAGAGCAATGGTGGTAGTTTGAATATGCCAACAAGAAGCTGGAAAGTGCTTCCTCTCAAGAAAGGTGAAAGTTTTTGACCTCATAAGAAAAAACAGAAAATGGTACGTTGAGGTTGCTGAGATCTATGGTAAAAACAAATCTATCCACAAAATCGTGAAGAAAAAAGAAACTCAAGCTAGTTTCACCACTGCACCTCAAACTATAGGCAAAGTTAAGACTACAGTGCATGGTAAGTGTTTAAGATGGAAATGATCTAAATATAGAATTTAATGTCTGTGTGGTTTGAGGCCCTCACTGGGGGGCTTGAAATGTACCCCCAAGAATCAGGGGGACTACTATAATTATACAGAACTATGTAAAGAATTTTTAGTTAGGTGACCACCTGTTCACCATTTCTTCTAACAACTAAACCAACATGTTGACTTTCACTGGAAAAAGCAAAACTTAAATTTAAGTATCACAAAGCAATCTCAAAAATTCTTCAACAATATTTTTCTCTGTCACTGAAATTATACTAAAAAAGAATAGATTCTTATAAACATTAGCAGGAAGAAATGTCATAGTCTCCTAAATGACGAGGGGAAAAGCAGAGGGTGATTCATGACCCATCTTGGACTGTAATCCCTATTGCTGAACCTTGTGTTTAGATGGATCTTTTGTAATTCTTTTCAGGCTTCAGAATTTTGAGTGAAATTCCTCCTTGTACATAGCTTTTACATAATATACTGACTTGCAATACTTCTTTAAAAATATTACTTGAAAGTCTCCAAAGTGTCTCAAAGGAAAAAAATGTTTATGAATCTAGGAAGATGTTTTTCCTCCCTTCACCAAAAAAATGGTTGAAATGACTTTAGCCCCATAAATAAGTAGAAGGTCTCCACTTCATATTACTACTGTTACATATATAATTATTAAAATAAAGTTTTAATATTCTTACTATTTAAGTGGTTATACTCACATTTCCAACTCAGACCTATACACATATTCTTTTATGTTGATTTAGTCTTCGTACTAAAGTTACATTTATATGACAATCTAATGTGTAAATGTTTGGTCTGTCAAGAAGCCCTCAAATGCCCTTTTTGTTACAGACACAGGTCTCAGAATTACCAATGCTTCTAAAGCCAAACAACTCAAACAATGCTCAACATAAAATTTGGAAACCATAATCACAACATACAAATAAAACCTCTCAATAAGAGCTTCAAGTTTTAGCTATAAAATGTTTGAAACTATGGAAATGACGAACATTAAAAGTGGAAATGTTTTTCTAGTCTAAAATATAATTGTGGGACAAGGCATTATCTATTAATTAAACAAGTGCTTACCAGAAATTTCAGAATTACAATGTTCTTGGACATCTAAATTAATTGTTTATATTATAGTAGGATATTTACTTGTCTACTTCTCTAGCATTATCTTGTACCACTACTTCCTCCTCTTACCTTCTAAATTCAACATTATTTTCTTTCTTCAGTTTTTCTAATATACCATCCTTCCTCATTCCACAAGGCTTTTCCTATTTTGTTTCCTCAGACCAGAATATTCTCCCAGTCCCCTATTTAAACCCAACTCAAATCTCACTTCCTCAGAGTAATACTGCTGTATTGTTCCTTTCTAATGTGTTTATTCTATTAGAAGCGTTCCTTTTTTTTTTTACAGTACTTATCAGTTTTACTTATATATTCATAATTTATTTAACTATCATTAGGCTCCCCGAAAACAGAACCCTATTCATTCCTGCTCACCACTGTCCCTTCAGCATCTAGCATGGTTTCTGGCACATGGTAGGTGAATTAATAAACGAATTATATATACAGATTATTACAAAGTAAGGTACAAGATGTATGAGTCAACAGTAGACACAATTCAAGATAGCAGAATGACTGCTGAATCCCAAGTAACATTGATCTGGATATGGTATAATAAAAACGAGGTTATAGTGAAGCCCATAGGCCCCACTTCAAAATATTAACTTCCAAAGACATAATTTTTTTAAAGATACCATGAAGACTTTCATTCTCAAGCAGTACCATATCCTCAATGTACAGTACTGTTACCCAAACGACTCATATTATCCACTGTTCCTTTAAAAAACTGAAGTAGGCATGAGGATGTAAATCAATGGTAAATTACTTGCCTAGCCTGTGCGAGGTCCTGGGTACTATCCTAAGCAATGAAATAAAATAAAGTGTATTTTTAAAATGAAGAAAATATTCAGATGGAGAATCTAGAAATAGCGACATGTATAATGGTTTTCTATATAAAGCCCTAAGACCTATAATCAAAGATCTCCTAAGACTTTTTTTGAGAGGTGTGACTATAACTTGTCAATCATAAAAGAGAGAAAGACTAAAATCACAATTAAGTAAGATTTGGAAATACTCAAATATAAAGATTATATACTGGAAGTGTTTTTCTTTCAATATACACTACGTAGGTAGTCAAAAAATGTCAAAAAATTGACCAATGGAGTATTTTTAGAAGATAAGCAAGTAACTGAATACAATGCTAAAAAATAAAAAAAATTATCTTCTATAATTTCCACACACAATAATTACTCCCCTAATAAAATACAAAATTTAACAACTGGTCTTTCTTCATTGTTTTGAGAATCTTCAGTGTTAAATTAAAAATAGGTCTGTATTATAATAGTTAAATAAATTTATAGAGCCACAATTAACACTATGATACATTTTCACAAACATTAAAATTAAACCACAGTTTCCACATATGAACTATAAAACATACAGAAATAGCAATAACTAAAGAGATAAGTCTGTGTAATTCATTATAAACCTCTAAAGTGATGGTGTAAACTATCCCACTGATGCTATAAGAGCAAACATAAGTATGTAGGCAAAAATCTCAACAATACAGAGCACTGTCTGCATTTCTGCTATCCTGCAGGGTTGGCAGTGTCACTGCTGAGAGCCTTAAATGAGGTCACATTAAAGATGGAAGCCAGGCATGATGGTGCACACATGTAGTCCTAGAACTCTGGAAGGCTGAGGCACAAGGATTCCAAGTCTGAACCCAACAGGGGCAATTTAATGACTTAGTGAAACTGTCTAAAAATAAAGTAATAAAAATAATAATGATGACTGGGGATATATATCAGTGCAGAAGTACTACGTTCAATACACAGTACTGGGAAAAAAATCATACCACAGCATCAAATTTGTAATATAAAAGTGAGACTAAAGAGTATCATACTCTAAATAAGAGTTCTCTTATAAGCTACTAGTAAAAACTTTTTTTTTTTAGGCAGGGTCTCACTATGTAGTGCAGGCTGGCCTTGAACTCACTTATGTAGTTCTGGCTGGCCTTGAACTTGGTGGGGGGGGTATTCCTGCTTCAGCCTCCCAAGTGCTGAATACAATTACAGGTATACACCACGACAGCCAGTGAAAACTTATTGATTAAAACCTCAGACCTTTATAAAGTTCTTTGCAGAAAATAAACTTGCAGAAATTGAGTTAAAGTTGTGAAAATAAAAACATGTATGACTTTCAGTAGTGATATTTTTAATACCCATAGATCTATATATATTATGTAGTATTTTACCAGTCATAAAACACTGTACATCCCAGTGCACAGTTTTCTCTTTTGGGTCACAGGATCTAAAAGACTGCATGTAAGCTATTCTTGTGTCTAATTTCAACTTTAATAAATGTGTTTGTAATGAAGTTCAAGCTTACCTAGAATTTTATAAAGACTAGAACATATGCAGGTGGGTGCTTAAGGAATTTTCTGCCCCTTTTGCCAACAGCAGGATGCCATCTGCTTGTGACATGAATCAAGCTACCCCTCTGAAAATCTGGTTGTTTAGTTAACATTGAAAACATACTCCAAATCCAAGATGAACTGTTATTTTTCAAATGTTCTTAACCATACTCAAAATCTTGTTTTCTACTTTATTTATTTATTTTTTTTTTTATTTTCTTTTGCGGCACCGGGGATTGAACTCACAACCTCGCGCTTGCCAGACAGGCGCTTAAGTCACTGAGCCAAACTCCCGGGCCTGGTTTTTTGAGGCAGGGTCGCACTGTGTAGCTCAGGGCTCAGGCCGGTCTTGTGCTCGCGCTGTAGCCCAAGCCGGCCTCGAACTCACAACGCTCCTCCTACCTCAGCCTCTGGAGTGCTGGGATTAAAGGCATGTGCCACCACGCCCGGCTTTTGTTTTCTACTTTAAAAGCAGGAAAAGTCTGTTAGTCTAGCCTTTCTTTGTACAACTATTTAAAAAGAAAAATCAAATCAGTGCATACATCTAATTTCAAAACAGTATTCTCTACTAACTGAAATGTATAGTTTGATTTATTATCTTGAAAAACAAGCAAGCTTTAATTTTAAATTGTTTTTACCTCATACAGCATAGCTATCAACAAATAAGATCACCAAAAAACACACTAAAATCACTTACTTGACTGGTTCACTGTAGTTTTAATTCCCTCACTCAATTATTGCTTTATCTGTCTCTAACTTAAAACTTCTGGGAAAGGATAAAGTTTTATAGGCAAGAATAAAGTTCACTGTCAATATGTGCTGTGTTTAAGCATACTAAAACACCAAAAACTAGTGGCTCCTGTACATTCTAATTTACTGTAAACATTATTAAAAGCCTAAAGGAAACTCTGAAAATAGAAAATACCTTGCCAGATGTTGTGGGGGGGGGAGTCTCATTGGATCTGTCACCTAGAAAATTTTTTGTTTCATCATCTTGAGTAAAGCAAAAATGCCTTCCTCAGTATTAAGACTTGAAAGAACCGTAATAAAACTCTGTGAAAAATCCCTATAAATGACTAAACATTTAATTTAGACTTAAAAATGAGTCTCATTAATTTTTTTTAAAAAATTAACGTAGCTGTTTCTCTTGAATAGACACACCAACAGGGGTATACCTAGCTCTATGTCTTTTAAAACCAAATAGAACTTTTAGCCACATCCAAGTCATATTAGACACTGACTATATTTCAGTCCCAGGTCATTCATAGAAAACTTCCACCTAAAAATTATTGCCACTTACACATCATGTCTTCAAATTTTTTAAATTAAGTTAAAAATCCATTAGGTAAACATATTAATATTGTGTCACAATTACTTTTATACACACAAACACTTGATGAACAAAGCACGCACACTGAAAATGTTATAATTTTAATTTCATGAAATTGAAAAAGGTAAAAACTGACAGTAAATCACTCCATCAAGATAATCTACCAAGCACATACTACCCAAGAACAAGCTTTAATGCCACACTCAATACCCAGCAATACATACCTTTGTCTTTCTTAAAAAAGAAAAAAATATACACTTACAAAGAAAAATGACATTAACAAATTTACTGATAGTAAAACAAAGAAGGGGAAATATAGGTTGTTCACACACACACACACACACACACACACACACCTATTATGCTACTTATCAATGAAATTCTTGCTTGCAGGATTAAAAATTAAATATACTTCCCCTGAACATTTTGGGATTATTCCTCTTGGAATTAACTAAGATTTTTAATCATTGGAATTAGAAAAGCTTTCACCTGTTTGATTGCTAAAATGGAAATAAGATGTTAGAATTGGAGCCTTGAAGTACCAATTTTTACTAACCCCTAGAAATAAGATTTGATAGTCAATAATTAGCATAGGAAATGTGAGAGCTAATTTGTATGTCGGTTTTTCTTTTATATATGGTAGTTTTATATTTTTATTTTGAAATAGTTGCAGACTTACAGAAAAGTGGAAAATTATATATAAAGAATTTCTGTATACTCTTCATGTATTAACCTTCATATTAATATTTTACCACAGATGCTTTATCTTTTTCCCTCTTTTTTAAAAAAGGCATGAAAAAGTATAAAAAACTTAGGAATAAGCTTAACAAAAAAGGTGAAAGATCTGTATTTTGGAAATTACAAAATACTACAAGAAATTAAAGAACTAAATAAACAGACACAGCATGCTCATGAATTAAAAGATTTAATATCATTATAATGACATACTTTTCAAATTGATGCAAAGATTAAACAAAATCCATATAAAACTTTCAGCTGATTTTATTTTTACAGAAATTGATAAACTGATCCTAAAATTCAAATGGAATCACAGTGAACCTCTGAGTAGCTAGAATAGTTTAGAAAAAGAACAAAGTTGGAATATTTATACTTCGTGAATTCAAAACTTACAACCAAAGCTACAATAAATAAGACTGTGTGGTACAAATGATGGGTAGGAACATATCTCAAGGAAACAGAAATAAATCTATACATTAATTAGTCAAACTAACTGATTTTGATACGGGTGCCAAGATAACTTAATGTGTGAATAGTCTTTTCTACACATGGTATTGCACTGACAGGACAGTCACAAAAAAGTATGAAGTTGGACCCTACACTCACATCATACACAAAAACTGACTCAACATGGATCAAAGACCTAAATATATGTTCTAAAAGGCTTTCAGGAGAAAGCACAGGCATACGTATTCAAGACCCTCAATTAAACAACTTTCTTAGAAATGACACAAAAAGTACACACAATAAAGGAAAAAAGATAAACTAGACTTTATCAGAATTTAAATTTAAAATTTGTATGCTTCAAAAGATATCATTAAGAAAGTTCAAATACAACCAGTAAGAAAAGCAAATATTTTCAAATCATGTATCTGATACAATTTATATATTTAAAATACATAAATTAGCCAGTGTGGTGGCACACCTTGTAATCTAAACTACTAGGGAGGCTGAAGCAGGAGGCCAAATTGGGTAACTTACCAAGACTCTGTCTCAAAATAAATTTTAAAAAAGGACTGAATGCAGCTCAGTGACAGAGCAGTTGCCTCACATGCTTGAGGCTCTGGGTTCATGCTTGAAGTTCTGGGACTGAGTACTACAATCACTCAATCAAACACGAAATATTATCATCACTCAACTGTAAAAAACAAATATTCTAGTTTTTAAATAGCAAAGGTTATGAAGAGCTATTTCTCCAAAGGTATGCAATGTCCTATAAATACCTGGAAAGATTTTTCAACAGTATTAGTCACTTTAAAAAGATATAATATCAAAACTACAAAAAGACACCACTTCACACCCATTTGGAAGGTTATAATGAAAAAGATGGATAACGACAAGTGTCAATAACTACATGGAAAAACTGGAACCTCATTCATTGTTGGCAGGAATATAGAATGGTGCATTTTTAAAAGGAAGGTACAGACTTACAATATGGCCCATATAGTTAATTCCTAAATATATGCTCAAGAGAATTAAAACCATGGCAAACAATAAACTTGTTCATAAATGTTCCTACTAGCATTATTCATAATAATCAAAACATGGAAATAAGTCAAATATCTATCAACTGAGGAATGTGGCATATTCATAAAACAATAACATTCAGGTAGAAAAATGAAAGGAAGTAGTGATACACGCTATTACATGGACGAATCCTGAAAACACTGTGCTAAACGAAAGAATTCAGTCACAAAAGTGCCACATTATATGATCCCACTGATACAAAATGCACATAATAGGAAATTTCACAAAGACAAAGTAATTCAGTGGTTGCTATGGACTGGGGGGAAAGGATGAATAGACAGTGACTACTGACATATACGGGTTTCTCTTTGATGAGATCAAAGTTTTGGAATTAGTAGTGATGGTTGCATACAATTAGACAATAGTAGCGATGGTTGCACAAAAATGTTCAAAACAGTAAATACCACTTAACTGTATATTATTAAAGTATGAATTTTAACAGTATGTGAACTATATTTCAATGTTTTTGAGAACTTCGAGAATTTTGAGTATTTGAGAACTTTTTAGGTAGAAAGATAAAGAAAATGGCAAGACAAATATTTAGAGAAAACTTCATCTGTGTACAACAAAAAGGAAAAAGGGACTGGAGAAATAATGTGAGAAAATATGGAGTTTCTTATATCAAACAGAACATTGCAGTGGCAGGAGCAAACTTTTTAGAGAACTGATTTTGAGTGACGAACTTGCTTAACATCAGTCTTATCCAGTTTAAGTTCTTTCTTTAATAAAAGATTTGTTACTACTCAATACTCTTTCTGTAACATGGGCCAATCCTGTGCATTTCTGAAGGCAATCAAGCTAACTTTCTTTCACAATGTTCAATACGTTAGACTTTCCACCAACTAACCTTTTCTTCATTAGACAGAATTAGTGAACGTTGACTGAATAGATTTAATATAAGTAGGATCCCTTTATTACCAACCTAATCTTAATCTCAATGCATGAGTTTAGTTATTAAAAAGCAAATCTGCTCTCTGACTGTCTTATAAAGTAATAATTTTTATCACATTGTTGTTTTAAATCATGTTTCTTTTTCCTTTGTACTAGTTCTACTCTAATTTCAAAGCCAAAAAATAACTTCCCCAAAACTGACCAGAAATTTAAAAACTCTAATCATTCTGATTTTTTATTTAGACACACTCCCTAAAATGAATATATTTTAGTGAATATATGCTAAAGAGCGAAAAATTAAAATTTATTTTTCAATAATTGCCTAATGATTAAAGTAATTTCAGAAATGCTAAGGTAGGTATGTAAATCAAATTGTTTTGAAATACTTTCCACATTGTTTTGTTTTATTTTCTAGGGCATCTGAAACTGTTAGGGTTCAAGCAGATCATCTAACGAGCTAAACACTGCTGTAAAATATGTACACACTACTGTAAAATAAAATATGGTAGGTTTACCCGCCTGAATTACATGACTGGTCTATTTAGTGAAGAAAGATAACCCAGACAGACAAACAATAGATCCATTGAGTTAATCTAGATAAGTGACAGCCAAAAGAGACTTCATTAATATGGGTGTTATAGTGTTATGAGCAATGTTTCTTGTATCAATGATATACACCTTAAGCTAAAAAGATGAAAATATGAAGGCTAAAGAATTTTAAATAACCACTATAATACCAATCTGTACAATTTAGTTTGAAACATCAAATTAGAAGATTAAACATTCACTCACTTAAAACTATTTCCCAACAACCCTCTCTAAATTAAGTTTTATTTATATTGCAAATTTTGAGATACATCTTGCCTTATTGGTTCCAGTACAATTAAGACCTTTCACAGACTGGATGCTGTCAATTTAGAGTTCACAAAGTAATTGCTGCATAGTAATATGAACTGAATGAAGTCTTAGAATCTAGATGTCATCAAAAAACATTTCTACTAACATTCATAATTGTGGGTTGTCCCATGCCATATAATCTTAAAAATGCCAGAATGAGCTTGACAGGTATTAAAAAAGATTTGTAAAGGAATCGCTTTTCTCTTAAGAGAAGGAAACATCAAGTAAAATTTAAGGGAGATGTTCATTTATGAAGCAACTTAAGAGATTTGAATTAAAAGGACAGAAAACATGGGGGATCAAAGTATCAGGCACTTTCAATATTTTGAGAAAGATATCATGATAATAGTAGTACTTCCATTAACTTTTTCTGTAAGAAACACTGTCTGCTATGTGCTAGTTGCTACATAAAAATTATCTCATTAAATTTGAAAATATAATATTAGCTTTCTCATTTTGCAAATGACGGAAATAGGACTTGGTCAACTATGTTGTCCAAGGATACATCCAAAGTACGATTTAATTCCAAAATCTATTTTTTCACTATAGCATGATGCCTCACCTTCTGTTTTTTTAAAGTAGTGTTACATACTGAAAAGCCAATAGGTCCTTGCAATGAAAATAAAACGTATGCTGCAAATTAGATCAACAGAAAACAAGACAGTCTGGCAGCCAAATAGCATATTCCTGCCTAAGTTGGCTTCTCATGTATAGTGGAAACCTAACAAAACAATCAAACAAAATATGTATATGGGCAGAAATGCAAGATAATACTAGTAACTAGGCTTTTTAAAATTTTTTTTCACGTAAGATTGTAGGACTGAAACTAGTTAGAAATGAACAAGTAAATAAAACATTGATTTTTTTACAGTAACTCCTTTATTTTACAATTTAAATGTAAACCTTGCAGCAATAATAACTCTGTAGTAAAGCATTGCTTGATATGGCAGTTCCTTACCATTTCCCCAGACACCTGTACTGGGGACTGAACCCAGGGTCTTCACACTGAGAGGCACCTTTGAGATAGGGTCTTGCTAAGTCACTAAGTTACCCAGGCTGGGCTCAAACCTGTGATCCAACTTGTGATCTTCCTGTCTCAGTCTCTCAAAGTGCTGTGACTATAGGTATGTGACACAGTGCCTGGCTAATTCCCTGCTTTTTTATACATAGCATCCAAAGATACACCTGAAGGCTGAATGTATGCAAGTCTCTAAAAACAGACTTACATAAATAATGGTATTAATACTCTCTAAAAGCTAAAATGCATCGAATCTCTAATTATGGTTTAGTGGTACTGCTTATTACCTGATACAACCCTTGACCCAAACCAGCAAGCCAGAAAGCAGCAAATAAGCTTCACAGACACCTTGATTACCTGTTTTTTAACCTAGAATATTTTCTTGTATTTTAATTTGTATTCTCCATCTATGTATCATTGTATCAGATTTTTAGCACTGATCCTTTTCATTATGTTTTGTAAAGAATAGAATTTATCAGAAAGTCTAATAATCCTTTATGACTTTAACTTATTTGTTAACCTATGTGACATGATAAATCCACCACCCACTCTTCTCTGCAAGAATCAGTGAGTGGATCTAAAGGAAGTGTAATACTTAGCTGATGTTTGTCATTCTTTTATGCATATGCACTTTCACATATCCTTCTTTCAAATACAAATTATGCGTCTGAGCAACGCTGACCTTCTGAGATGTCTTCCCTAATCTTACCTGCAATTTGTTCTAACTTTACTGTTTAGACAAATCTACTACTCCAACATAGTACTCATTTGTATCCTGAAACTACCTGACATAGTTAGGAGAGCAGAAATCACACAATGATTTTTATAATAGTCAAAGTAAAAATTAGTCAGGTACATGAGAAAAAAACATCAAAACAGAAATTTAAATCACTGTTGTCCCTAAATCAATGGCTCTGTTGTTTTTGCATTTATGTAAATACTTTCATCAGTAAATAGTGAATTAGTGCAAATCACCTTTAATTCACCTTAAATGGGGTCATTTTTAAACTTCCATTAGAAATTCTTGGGCTGCAAGTTTCTATAATAAAGATATAATTAGGAGCTTCCAGCTGTGCAATAAATATTACTTGGACAGAACTTAAAATATCCTTTGCAATTAAATACCTATAATCATTAACCAAGGCAAGAAGTAAAAGTTTTATGGGAAAGAAAAATGACCAAACATTATTTTACAAGTTTCTGAAAACTATATATTCAAATGGCAGATTACTAGTTACCGTGAAGGAAAAAGTGTCTTGGTTCTAACAATCTCTAAAACAACTTAGATATGGACAACATAGAGTCTAAATAAACTGCTACTTGAATAGTACAGAGGTATATATTCTCAGCAAAATCCTATAGTAGTAATGAACCTTTTAGAGCTTTCGATGATACAAACAGCCCACTGTGGCATGCGTCCCATATGTTCACCACCACCATCCTATAGAGTGCACCCACAGTCAGTTGAAAGGCAATTGTACTGCTAAAGTCACTTATGGGGGCTTTAGTAAAACTGAAAAGGGAAGTACAACACATTAAACATGTGCTCTAAATGAAACACACACACACACACACACACACACACACACACACATACACACACACACCCCACACAGGCAGGATAGTGATCTGGGAAGATCTAGCTCCTATATCACATCATAAAAGATGCAGTAGGCTGCTTTACAAGTGACTAAAAAAAGTGCCCTAGAAGACAGTAACAGATGTTCTTTTAAGGTAACGTATACATTATAACAATAAGATATTACTACCATACTTCCAAATACATGTTTTCATTTATTAATTTTTAACTGACACATAGCAATTACACATCTTTATGGGGTGCAGTGTGACATTTTAGTACATGTTACAATGCATAATGATCAAATTCATGTAACTGGCATATCCGTCACCGCAAACATTTCTCAATTCTTTGTGTTGGCAACATTCAAAATTCTATTAGTTGTTTTGAAATAGGAGTTATTCCTCCTATTCAACTGCACTCTTGTACCTGCTAATCATCTTCTCTCCACTCCTCCTTCTTCTATATACTTCCCAGGCTCTGGTAACCATTATTTTACTGTCTACTTTTATTAGATTAATTTTTCAGCTTCCTCATATATATAAGAAAATGCAGTATGACTCTTTCTGTGCCTAACTCACTTCATTTAATATAATGTCCTCCAGTTCCAAGTTGTTGCAAATGACAGAATTTCATTCTTGCTTACATCTAAATAATATTCTATTGTGTATACCACATAACATTTTTTTCTGGTTTATAATCTACTGCAAGAACTATGTTCTTCAGAGAAAAAAAAAACCTTCCTAAAAATGTCATAAACTTAATAAAAATAAAGAGAAAGTTTATCAGTAAAATATAGATGCAAATTATAATTAAGAAATTTTATTAGAACACAGAGATTATGGAAACCGATGCCAAAAGTAAATAATTTGTATCAGAATGGTGTATATGGTCTGTGATGTCTAGGACAACAGAAGAATACGAAATCAAGGTCCTATTCCCTAGCATTGTAGCTGCCCAAACTCTCCTTTGCAAACTAAGTAGTATATTTTAGCGGAAGAAAAGAATGTATCAATGACAGATCAAAATTAATGACTTTGAAAAATACAATCAGTTATCTAGGCCCAAAATCTAGGAGCGTTTCTGTGTTTTTCCTTTATCCCTTATAAATTAATTTCTAAAACCTAATACCTCTTCAAAATGTTTCTTATATAATTAGCATAGCCTCAAAGTATTTCCTTCATATATTAATTATGTGGTAGGTTTTAATATGAGTTCACAAATTCTTTTATATTCCTCCTTCCAGGAAATGGAGCCTAATTCCCCCTGCCTAAATATGGACTAGATTCAGTGTTTCTAATTAATAGGAGTATGGAAAGAGAAAAATAGTAGCTTTTCAGTGGAGAAAACCTGACAAATACCCACTTTGTCAGTGATCAAATTTAAAAGAGTGTATGCCTAGAATTCAAGGAGTCCCACACCCCACAAAAAACAGTGATGTCATACTAATCTCTTATACCTCTTGATATGGCACCAGAAAAAGGGTTCTTCACCTCTGTGATATTCTTTCCCAATGCACAAGCCTAGTCTAAGCCCAAGTATTACACTATATGTAAGTCATTTGACCATCAATTCCATTTTTTTGTTGTTGTTTTGTTTTGCTTTTTTGTTTTATGGCACCAGGGATTGAACTCACAACCTTGTGCCTGCCAGGCAGGGACTTAAGCCACTGAGCCAAACTCCGGGCCCTCATCAATTCCATTTTATCCTTTGCCTCCATCCTATAGATCTGGGAAAGGGCACCAATAAGTTAGGCAAACTTAGCCAGGCTTGGTGGCGCATGCCTTTAATCCCAGCACTCCAGAGGCTGAGGTAGGCGGAGCGTTGTGAGTTCGAGGCTGGCTTGGGCTACAACATGAGTGCAAGGCCAGCCTGAGTTACATAGTGCGACCCTGCCTCAAAAAACTAGGGTTGGGAGTTTGGCTCAGCAGCTTAATCGCCTGTCTGGCAGGCATGAGGCTGTGAGTTCGATCCCTGGTGCCACCAAAAAAAAAAAAAAAAAAAAAGTTAGGCAAACTGGGGTATGGACTTAATTATGCTTATAACTATATAACTTTTCCAAGTTTCAGATTCTTCAACTACAAAGTTAAATGTGTCCATTAAATGACCACCTAGTTTCTTCTACTTCTAACTTTCTGCAATTCTATGTTAATAAAGATATAATTAAAATAAATATGCATGGATTCTGGTTAGATGGAAAGGAAGTCTATGCACTTTTGATTTCCACTAAATTTTCCCATAAAAACAGAGCAACCAGGACTGCTAAACCAATAATTAACAGACAATATCTATAACAAAGCTAAATAATAAAGTATTCCCATTAGACTCAAAATACATGTAAACAAAGAAAACCGCCAATAGCTATAAGACAGGCATATGACAATTCTACACCAACAAAAAATAACTTTTAACTATAATGGCATATACTATTAATGAATATGGAAGAACTCAGGAAATACAGTCCCCTTGAGTCCTTGCTGGGAAAAAAAAGCTCAAACAAAACTACCCAGTTTAAATTTCTGACTCAGTTATACATTCTCACTTCCACTGCATTCTATTGTTCATACCTTACTAGCCAACCTGATGTGATATGGAACAGGGATATACCAAGTCCTGAACAAGAAGAGGCTTGGGTCATTAAAGAACATTTTGGAGACCTGTTACTATAATATATAATTGATTCTGGTTATTTGAAGACTTATGTTTTATAAAACCACTGTAAACACTGAATTAATAATTACTGAACCCATGCTCCTATGGGAAAGTTCCTGTGAACCTTTGGTCACCATTTTTTCAACTGATCAACATATACTCCTTTAGGTGTGAGTCTATTTAAAGAACTTAATTAACGTATTACTGAAGTCATCAAAAAGAACAAAATATGAAAAAAATGTGGTACTAAATAAGTAGTGAAGAGAATTGTTTATAATACGAAAAATGAAACAGGAAGGCAGTGTTGCCTTGTTCTACTACAGTTGTGAATAAGCAAATTGGGTGACAGAAATTTTTTGTTGCTCTGTAAGTAGCCATAAGAATATCACAAGTATTGATTTTGGAATCAAAAATAAAATGTACTAAGTAGGCAAATTGACAAATAGAATGGTACCTTGGTTGACAAATGCTTTTGTTTGCAAACAATGTGGTTTGTGAACAAAAGCATTTGGAAAAATTTTGGTTTTGTTTGTGAACTCTAAGTTGGGTGACAAACACAACCACGGCCATGTTTCCTGTACAAACACCAACACGGCTATCTTCTCAAAAATTGTGGAAAAAATTAAGTTCATGAACGAAAGTACCACTGTATAGAATCCACCAATAATAAAGAAGCAAAACAGGAGGAAAAAGGTTCAAATATTTTTAACTGCCTTAAGATATATGTCTACTTGGAGAGTTTAAGGGATCACAAGTATTTATTAAACAGATCTCTAAGGAGAATAATCTAAAATATAATACCCTAAAAATGCTTACAAAAATAGAATCAATTACATGAAGACTTTCACAATACAAGAAACTTCAGTAAATTATACTATGACTCCCCTGAAAATTTAGTAAGCAAACAGCAATTATTAATGCTCATTTGGCTTTGTATTTTAAGCCCTAGGAAACATCATGTTTGATGTAAATGATAATTTTCTTCTTCAATGAGGAAAAATTCAAAGAAAAAATTAGCTAAAAATTTTCTTAATAATCATTTTAGGGTTATAAGTAGCATTTAAATTATTAAGTCTTACCTATAAAAATGTGAAAAAAGACCTAAATAATGCTTTATTCAATACTCACAAAACTAAAACGCAGTGTGGGGGGGGGGGACTCCCTCTGCAAAGCAAACATCAAAACCTACATCCAACTTTATACAAAAGCCACACATTTTGAAACTTCAATAGTTACTCATTTTAAAAAATCAAAAAATTACAGTTCTTTAAAGATGCTGAGGCCATTTAAAGCAGCGTTTGTTACTCAGGTGAGATCATTTGAATATTTAGGAGTCATGAATTACTGTACTAGCTCTTATACTAGCTATGGTCACATTATTTGTCTTCTCTGGACCTCAATTACCTTATCTTCGAAACATAAGAATTGATCTATAATGTAACACTTTCCAATCCCACAATTTTTGGAGTATTTCCTCATAAATTATAGCAAGAACTCTCAATCTGGAGAGGTCTCTCTTTCCATGTTGAAATCTTATCTCTAAGCCAGCTGTACTGGCCATATCCATCCCTCCAAAAATCATAAAAATTTTCAGAAAAAAAAAATATCTTCCCCCCACCCCCCCAAAAAAAAAAGAAAAAAAGAAAGAAAGAAAATATCTTTCCCATCCTGATCAGATTTTTACAGACCTTACTTCTCTTTCTCCTCCTTATACCCCCACTTTCAAATCTTCAGAGAAATAAAATATACCCAAGAGCTGAAAGACTCTAAACTATGGCTTGAAAAAGAATTTTAAAGATGATGATGATGATGATAGTAGTAGTAATGAAATTCTGAGTACAAATAATTCCCCTAGAAGTAATAAGTTTGAGAAGAATTCAACACATTAATCCTTAATGTCTACATCAATAAAACAGCAAGTGATATTTTAACTTTTCTCTAGAAAATAAAATGGATTATTTTTCATTAGAAAATGTCAACTATTAAGTCTAATATGCTCATTATTTCATGATAACAATCAAGACTTTTAATTTTTTTTTCAAATTCCAGCAAATCTACTAAAGATGAAGTATGCCTATGCCAGATGCATGGGGACCCTCCCCCAATGCAAGTAGGGCCACGCAGACACATTGATGCCCCTCTATACATACAAAGGCATGACCATCCACCAACTCCAAACTGGCTCTACATTCTGATTCCCCTTGGCCTGGAATAAGAGGTGAGGAATAACCAACCAACCTGATCCTGGAAGAGGACCATTCCTTGGGAGAGAAGGGATCAGCCAGACCCGATGACCATCAACATTAAGTCCAACGCTCCACTTGCACCCTTGTCCCGTGGTCTACATCCAGCAGCAACCAGGGGCCAATCACATTTTTCATCTACCAAAAGGAGCAAGGATACATCTTGGCTTGGAAAGTATTCACACTGTGCAGGTGAAAGGAGAGAGGGGCCTCATGTGCAGGGAGATCAACTTGAAAACACACAGGACCTAAAGACAGTCTGAGAAAATCAAGACAGGCTAAATTTCAAGACTGCAGATCTTGGAAAAAAGCCAAACACTCAAAAACACAGGAATTTTTTCTTTGACTCCATCTTTGATTTTGATTTTTCTATATTGTATTGCTTTTATCTTTCCTTTATCAGGTCTTCTTGAGGAATTGAGGGCTTTTCCTGCTTTTTTTTTTTTTTCACTTTTATTTCCTTTTCCCTCCTTTTCTCTCTGCCCTTTCAAAATTTTTCTCTTCCTTCTTCTCTTTTATTTAATATTTTGCTCTGTCTTTTTTCTTTTTCTTGTTTGTTCTTTCCTGTAACTGTCCCCAACACTATTAATTTCCTTTTACTCCTCAGTAACACCATATCTCATTTTTCTCTCATCTTTCTCGTTTTCCATTAATTTTTCAAATTTTGCTTTTTTCACTTTCCAGTTCCACATCCTAACTTCACTGCTTATTTTTCTTCAAAAATAAGATGGGATCTTACATTATTAATTCTTGCTCCAAAAAACACAATGGGCTTATTTTCAGGGGACGTCTTATTTTTTTCAGGTACAACAATTCGCATTTATTCATGTACAACAATTGACATTTAGTCACTTATTCATGTACAAAAATCTATATTTACTCAAATAGAGAGTTCTGCAAAAAAAAAAAATGTGCACATACTTCAGCAATTTGCCATACTGATAAATGTCTAGAAGCTAATGCCCACCACTTTGAGTATCTCTTGTAACTGTATAGGCCAAAGGTAACTTATATTAACCTCATGATGAGTCAACAGACTTAGTATTAAAATACTTACACAAAGGCTGAGGCAAGAGGATCACTTGCAAGTTCGAGACCAGCCTGAGCTACAAAGTGAGCTCAAGGCCATCCTGAACTGCATAGCGAGACCCTGTTTCAAAAAAGACAAAAAAAAAAAAAAAAACAAAACAAAAAAAACTTACACAAGTTTTTCTTTTCCTGATGTATACAGTTTTTTGGCAGACTCTGTGTGTTTCATGTCATCTTCCAGAACATGTTCATAACTCTCCAAATCCCAAATTCTGTCCTGAATTTTTTGCAGCTCTATTTCCTATAAAACCATTAGCCAGAATATCCCATGTCAGCAATAGAGCGCTCCTTAATGAGCACTTTTTGTCCATGTGGCCTTTTTGTAGTGCATCAGAAACACGGCTATCAATGCTTTTATCCCTGAATTCTTCTGTGATGCAAAGGTGGTTCAACAGAAGGAAATCAATAAATGTAATACATTATGTAAACAGAAGCAAGGACAGAAATCACACAATCATCTCAACAGATGCAGAAAAAAGCCTTTGACAAAATCCAACATCTTTGTATTATAAAAATACTTAAGGAAACAGGCATAGCAGGATGTTGTTTCAATCTGATAAAAGTCATTATGACAAACCCACTGCCCAACATCACACAAAATGGAGAAAACTGACAGCTTTTCCTCTAAATTCAAGAGCAAGACCAGGATGTTCACTATCACCACTCCTGTTCAACATAGTATTTGAAACATTAGCAAGAGTACTTAGGCAATAAAAAGAATACACATCTATCTATCTATCTAATATACAGAGAGAGATACCCAATTAAGATTATTTGCAGATGACACAGCCCTCTACATATAAGACAAAAAATTCCACACAGACTCCCAGAATAACCACAATCAGCAATGTAAAAGGATACAAAATCAACAAACCAAAATTCCTGTACACTAACAATGAACTCACAGAAATTAGAAAAATACCACTCATAATATGAACAAGAAAAATTAAAAACCCAGGAATTAACATAACCAAGGAAGTAAAAGACCTCTACAATAAAAATTACATCACTCTGAAAAAGGATATTAAAGGGCCACCAGAAAATAGATACTCTCTGTTCTTTCATAGGCAGAACCAATATAGTCAAAATGGCCATACTTCCAAAATTGATATACAGATTTACCACAATCCCAATCAAAATGCTAACAGCATTCCTCACTGAACTAGAAAAAAACAACTCTAAAATTCATACAGAACCAGGAGAGACTCAGAACAGTAAAAGCAATCCCGGGTAATAAGAACAAAGCAGGAGGCATCACAATCTCAGACTTGAGGTTCTAATACAAAGCTACAGGGGTGAAAACACCACAGTACTGACAGAAAAACAGACATGATGATCAATGGAATAGAACAGATAGAAGAAGTACAAACAACCCTAAGCATATTCAGTGAAAAAATATACACTGGAAAAAAGATAGCCTCTTTAATAAATGATGTTGGGAAAATGAGTCAGCCACATGCAGCAGAGTGAATCTAGCCCCTTATCATCTGTATCATTCACTATGTACTAAACTAAAATCAAAATAGCTCAAAGCACTAAATGTTAAATCCGAAACAACCTGCTGGAAGACAAAACAGGTATAAAACTCAAACTGATAGGCACAGGTAAGGACTTCTGAACAGAACTCTGGTTACAGAGGAAAAAGTACTGAGAATCAACAAATGGGACCCTAACAAAATTTAAAACATTTTTGTACAACAAAAGAAACAACCAATAGAGTGAAAAGACAACCACAGAATGGAAAAAAATTTTGCCACCTATTCCTCAGACAGAGGACTAATATCTAGACTGTATGAAGAACAACAACAAAATAGACCCACCCCAAAATAAAAGACCCAATTTAAAAAATGAACAACTTAAATGAATACGTACTTCTCAGAAGAAGCACAAATGACCAATAAATACATGAAGAAATGCTAATCATCACTGCCTACTAGAGAAAGACAAATTAAAATAACATTGGAATTCTACCATACTCCATAAGGAATGCCTATCGTGAAGAAATCAGGTAACCAAAATGCTGGTGAAGATGCAGGAAAAAAGGAACCCTGCTTCATTGCTATAGGGAATACAAACTAGTACAACCAGTGTAGAAATCAGTATGGTGATTCCTCAAAAAAACTAAAACCAGTTATTCCATTTGATGCAGCTATTCCCTTTCAAGGTTTCTTCTCAAAAGTTAAGAGTATCATATTACAGTGATCGATACATGCCCATGTTTACAGCACCACAATTCAGAATAGCTAAATATTGGAAGAAGTCTGCAAGTACATCAACAGATGAATGCACAAAGAAAATATGGTATTTACACATAATGGAGTAACACTCTGCCACAAAGGTAAACTTGAGTCATTTGTAGCAAATGAATGCACTTAGAGACCATAATGTTAAGTGAAATAAATCAGACACAAGAGCTTAAATATCATATGGTTTCTGTCATATGAGAATCCCAAATTACAAATGAAGAGCAAAATAAAAGATAGGTAATAGGAAAACAGACCTTTTTCAAAAGGGATGGGAACTAAGAGATTAAAAGTGGGATGAGGAAGAAGAGGAGAAAGGGAATAAAAAACAATTGAGATGTGTTATACATGTTGCACAAAGAATATAAGCATTATGTACTGCAAACATACTAATAAAAATTTAAAGAAAAATATTTAAAGAGCAAGCTTATGTAACTACCTAACAAGGAGCAAATGAGTAATTCTAACTCTTCTAAAATGACACAGTATGCTTAAAATTGGGGAAATTTCAGTCAGGCATGGTGATACTGTACATGTCTGTAATCCTGAAAAAGAGGGATCACAAGTTTGATGCCAGCCTTGGCCACTTAAAAAGACTGTCTCAAAATAAAAAAAAATTTAAAAAATGGAAAGCGCTTGGAATGCAGTACAGTGAGAAACCCACCTGGGTTCAATACATGGGACTCAGAAGGAAAGATAGAGATAATGAGATAGAATGAGAGAGAAGAGGGAGGAGAGAGAGAAAAAGGGAGAGGAAGGGAAAGAAGGAGAGACAGAATGAATTACAAACTGAACCATCCAAAGCAGAAGCCAATACTAATAGAACTCACAACATTTACATACTAGGAAATGTGGCCTTTTCCAAATCTGGTCAAGTAACAGCCACTCTTTTTGCACTATTTGATTAAAGCTTCCTTCCATTTAGGAAAGTGGTGGAAGGAAAGATGATGGCAAAAGTATTTAAACAGAACACAGGACAGCTGTGATTTTAGACAAAAAGGAAAAATCATTCTTTTGTAAGTGTTTTCTTCCAATTTGGCTCACCGAGTTTTAATGGCATGGATTTTCTCATCAACTGATACTCAAAAAGAAGTTTGGCAGAAAGGTAAATTAAAATGAAAGCACACTTACCACAGTGTTGTATACCTGTATTCCCGACTATTCAAAGGCTGAGGCACTCAGGAACACAAGTTAAGATCAGCCTTGGCTACTCAATAAGACGGTATCTCAAAATAAGAAAAAGGGCTATGGACACAGCTCAGTGAAAGAGCACACTCCTTCAATCTCCAGTTTAAGAAAAAAAAAAAAGATTAAAGTATAATAGAAGGCAAAGACAACCAAAAACTATACCTCACGATATATTTGATATGAGAGGCTAATACTTAAAATGAGAGGTTAATATCCATACAACTGGCTAACATATTCCCTTGTATACAGCAAATTCCCTTGTACAAGCACATAAAACTTCCTATGGTGCTATTAGTAAATTAGGAATCTGAAAAGCCTCTTAATTTTCATGTATCTAACATCCAAATGAATGAATTGGTTTAGTGATAACTTATTTCTTAGAATAATCCAGCTTAACAAGGTTGTTTTACACTAACTTAGATCATTCATAAGGCATAATCCTCCTTAATGAAGTATCTTTAAATGTCTGGATTTTAAAGAAGCAAATGGAGGGAAAGCAAAAGGAGAGGAAGAAAGGGCAAAATGCGAAAAATGGGATTCCTGTTTATTTTCCACATCAGAGAAAGAAAAGTGAGAATTTAAAGTAAAAGAAAATATAATTTGCATGATTATAAGTGAATCAAAAGCTTGCCTAAATAAACCCACATATGCACATATTGATCAATCATGTGTCAGGTAACAGCATTAAGTGGTCATGAAAAACTCCCCAAATTTCTAAACTGTAACGTAGTTAACAGTAAAGAATAAATCATATCAACAATAATAAGTCTATTGATTAAGCTTTTAAGTTTAAAGTCACTTAAGTGACTTTCCTCAATACAATTTATGCTATATATGAAACTTGCCCCTGAGGGTCAAAATTAAAGGTGTAAATTTTCCAAACTTTATCCTTTTCTACCATTTATTTTCTCTCATGGTTTTATATTCCTTTAAAAAAAGTTAAAAGAAAAAAAAGGAAAAAGAACAGTGGAGAAATGCCAAATATAGATGCTTATAATAAACTAACAACTCAATCATTTTATGGTAAAGCTAAAAATTGAAATCCACATAACTTCCAGAATAAAGCTCCTTAATAAGGTGAATTTTTTCCTGACAGACACATGAAAACAATCTATTTCTGCTACTGCAGACATCTCAGACCACCAGAAAAGGAAAATCTAGTCTAGTACAATCCTATTTATTTCCTAAAGGGAGTCTGTGTACTCACATATATTTTAATAGCTTGTTTGCATTCACTTACCTATTTTACTCCTTATACAAACTAGTTTAAAAGAAGGATAAAATAGAAGGTAGGAATAAGGACAATTAAAATGTTCAATCTACCAAATATAAAAATTTAAAATAAGCCAAGCATGGTAGCTCACACCTACAAAGCTGGAGCACCCTGAAAGCTGAGGAAAGAGGATTCAAAATTTGAGGCCCACTTGGGCTATACAGCAAGTTCAAAGTTAGCCTGTGTAACTTTTGAGACCCTGTCTCAAAACAAACAAACAAACAAAACAAAACAAAAGAGGTACGGGATAAAATGATTAAGTTGTTTACCACATGAATCTACTTTGGCAAAACAAATTTTAAAAATTAATTATAGCTGTAACTTGCAGTGTCACAAATTATTCAAATTGTATAAAATAAATGAACTAATCTTAAGACAGTTGGAAATAGCTAAAGTCTACTACTAAAAGGAACTGTTTTATGTTATTAAGTAACTCTGCCATTCATACTGATCCTTTATATAGACATCCCCACCTACAGGTCAGCCTGACATACACCATGCTGAGACAAGGTTGGTGTGGGAAAGGTTATTGCCATCCATCACTGTGAAAATTAATAGCTTTATAATAGTTGAAGAAATAAAGGTACTAAAGGAAACCTTGTAGCAAATACAATTTGCTACCAAAAAAGCATAGGCAAAGTCCATTCATAACATTCCCTTCCCATGGCCACCTACATGCTAACTCATTATTGAAGTGCCAACGAGAGCAGCAGGAACACATACTCAGCCAGTAAGGCACCATTATTAAAGCTGCATAAATGTTTCCAGCTCAATCATCTAAGAATAACAGAATGAGACAGGAACATGTTTTCCAAGTAGCTCAGTAA
The DNA here is from genome assembly GCA_004363535.1 of Dasyprocta punctata. Taxonomy (NCBI): domain Eukaryota; kingdom Metazoa; phylum Chordata; class Mammalia; order Rodentia; family Dasyproctidae; genus Dasyprocta; species Dasyprocta punctata. The sequence goes on along the minus strand of RJWM01009939.1, from coordinate 38,694 downwards.
TAAAACTATTAACAGCTTTGAAAACATGACTAGATGAAAAAATGGTCCCAACTAATATTTTTGAGTCTCATGGAGTAACTTACAAATCTTGAGTTTTCTCTAATTTCTTTTTGAACATTAGAAAACTAAGAATGACATCTGACCAGAATTGGTAAGCATGAAATAGCTAAATAAACCTTATAGCACTATACCTGCATCAGTTTGCAAACAATAATATCGGAAACTCTGTTTAGTACTCCAGAACTTGAGTATTAAGAATAAAAATAAAAAAGATCATTCTGCTTAATACTGAAAAATCGAAGTACATTGCAACTGCCAGTGTTCTATCCAATAATGAACTTTCAAGAAAATCTGCTAATAGATAATTAAATGTACTGCAAACTTGCCATAAACAACAAAGCTTTCAAAATTAAATATAAACATAAAGCAGAATGCAACATTCCTATCCAATACATACACTCTTCTTTAACACTGGAATCCCAATTTTATTTTTGGCAGCAATGTATCTACTTTACTTTTCCAGTTTTCCTTAGATTAAGTGTAGGTCTTTGCTTGAGTTCTGGCTAATCGGGGGAAATTTTTGGAGAAGTTGCTTACAGATACTTGGCTTAACCGAAAGGTGAAGTCTTTGGGCTCTTTCCCTTTTCTCTCTGCTGCTAGTTGGAGTACTGACATCAGGACTGAAGTTCCTGCAGACACAGCTGTCCCTAAGATCACCTGGAGTATGGAAGCCACGTCCCACGATGGGAGAAAGACAAGAGGCTGGTTCCTGACGACCATGCACTTCTAGCTATGTCATCTGTGAACCTTTTATTTTCTAGTTTTGTTTTATGCTGTCAAACAATACTGATACACTAAGTTTTTTTTTTTTTTTGGTCAAAATCATAAGTTGTACTACAACACAATAATCACATTCAGATTTGATAAACTTGAGTTTTTTAAGTTATCAGTTCAAGAAAGAAAAACCTTGTCAAACACAACTCTCTCTACCAGCCACTTATTATGGCAACTGAGAGTGAGAGAGAGAGAGATAGAGAGAGACAGAGAGAGAAAGAAGAGAGAGAGAGAGAGAGAGAGAGAGAGAGAGAAAGGCACAGACAGAGAGACAGAGACAGAGACAGAGAGACAGAGAGAGACGGGGGAGGGAGGGAGAACATGATTACAGATAGGTATTTATTATGGCAATTAAGAGAGGCGAATGCAGACAAATATTTATCAAAATAACTTTAAGAAAAATATTCTCTTTCTGATTAAAAAATTTTATTTTTTAAAAAAAGACTATTTTTTAAAAAATACTAGAGAATCGGTTATTATGAAAAGCAATTCTTGCTGAAAACAACTCTTCTACATTTTCAGTTTTCTAAAATATTTTTGAAGACTTTAGCCTCCAAAATTAGTTAAATATTTGTTTTTTTACATAAATAATGAACTTTTCTTCTGTTTCTAAACTTAAAAACTACAGAAAAAACTTATTATCCATTGTGGATAACTAATTCTGGAAAATATCTTTCCCTTATATTTGTTATAAAATAACTTTCAATACAGCTTTTTACTAAAACAATATTCATTTCTTACATTAAATCAGTGACCCAAAACTTAAGTCAAATTCTAATGATTCAACTTACTTCATCAAATAATAACAGATACTAAATATTAACAGTTTAATATAATCCCTATTGAATAAATATGCAACTAGTCTCTAGTTGACAGATCTGAAGAGCACTAAATTTTTCTCATCATCTAAAATACATGGATATGGTTGCTATGTATAAATCTATGTGAAAATATCCTAAAATAAGCTTATTTTTATCACTTAAAGCACATTTCTTCTCAACAATCAGTAATAATTATCTTATTCTTTGAACCAGTAACAATAACAGATTCCAACAGTCACCTTACACAAGCATTTATAAATAAGGGTTTACTCACTGGTCATTTAATATTTCCTCTCCAAGTCCTCTACCTCATTTCCCAAAATGGCAAAATCTTAAAACTATCTTAAGAAGTCAAGTAAGCAAGTCTTAATTCATTCCCTGAGTCTCAAACCTTTAGAAAGCCCCTCTGTGTGCGAAGCAGAGTGGTAACATGTAGTAGCAGGCAATAAACAACTTCTCCCTTCCATAAAGCTTTTACTTAGAGGAAAGGTGTTGCAAATCATTGAAACTGCAGTATATGGTTGAACTCAGTCCATATACATGCTTTACTGGTCCACAAAGGGCCTTAAAAAATCAAGAGTAGCCAAAGGACCAGAGAAGACAAGATAGGAAAGGGAGCAGTAAACAGATTCTACAGGGAGTTAGGGAAGAAGGTGACAAGTATTTGCTGAACTTGGCAACACGGAGTTTCACATGTCTTTATTGGGAGCATTTTAAAGCATTTAAAGTGAGATTGGGGTCAGAAAAATATGAGACAGGGAAATAGATACTGCACACATAAACAACTCTTGAGACATCCAGAACAAGAATAATAATGAGACGTCAGTAAAATAAAATTATTAGTAGGTAACAACAATTCTATACCACTACCTATGATTTTGTTTCCTTAATTTCATTATAGGTTTAATGACAGGTGTTTTTGTTGCTTTAGATGTCACCTTTTCAGGCTTCTCTTTCTCCTTTGAATCAGTAATACATGAATCCATTCCACTGGTCAAAATAAGCGAACAAAAACAAAAACAAAAAGTGAGAGAGCAAAGTTCTGTTTCAACCACCTTCATTTTCCAAATCCAGCTGCATAGGAAAGTTAGCACTAGTTTGGTGTACATCTTTTCTTCTACACAGTTGCACACCTTGATGTATTTATGTAGAAATATATAAGTGCTTTAGGTAAAATGTGTTTATAAAATTGTTAACATAGTCTATGAATTACTGTGCAATTTGCTTTCATTCCTTAAAATGTTTTGAGAATATCTGCATACAAATACATGTAGATCGAGAATGACAACTTAATGATTTTTTTTTTGATCTGCCTTAAAATGCCTGACAAAAACACCCTCAAAAAAATCTTTCATGGAGGAGGCAATATTGTCCACAAAGGGCAAAGACTGGTTCTTGGAAGATGAAAAATTCTTAGCCATTAAAATAGTCTATAGATATAGATACAGTAAAGTCTAAAAGACTACAGCACAAAAGCAAATACTTACTGTATCTATATTAAAATTTCATGGTGGGAATTTAAAAAGTTTCCTTGATATTTTGCTTTTATAACACAACATGTAAAGAGCTCACAAATTCCTATCCAAAACTGGAAGTAACAAAGATATCCTTTGACTGACTGGTAAATACATAAACAAATGGTGTTACATCTAGTGAAATGTATTATTATTATTCAGTAATAAAAAGAAATGAGGTAGTAAGCCACAGAGAGATACTATTATGGTTTTGATCTAAAATGTCACCCCCGAGGTTTTGAGGGGTAGTTTTTGGAAGGTACCTGGCTCACAGGGAACCTATTTATAACTAAATGTGCTGTTGGAATATGGGGCCTGGTGAAAGGAAATTGGTCAGTGGAAACATGACCTTGAAGGGTGTATTCTTGTCCTTGGCTCTTCCTTTTACTCTCTCAGCTTTCTGGTTGTTTCAAGTTGAATCTTTCCTCTATCATCACCCTCTGCCAAAGTTTATACCCTGGAGCCAGCTTATTATGGAGTGAACCCACTGAAACTGTGAGCCAGAGTAACCCTCTCCAACTTAATCTGCAAGTGTTAGGTATTTTCTTCCAGAGTGAGAGTAATATAGACATGGAAGAATCTTAAGTGCATATTGCTAAATGAAAGAAGCCAGTCAGAAAGGCTACCTACTATATAATTCCAACCATATGAAATTATTGAAAAGATAAAACTATTGAGACAGTAACATACTAAAGGTTGACAGGAATTCAGGAAAGGAGAGGAGGAAATAAAGAAGTAGGACACAGCACAATAAAGCTATTCTGTGTGACACTGAATAGTAAATACATGGCATTATGCATTTGTCAAAACCCATAGAACTGTATAACACAAACTGAAACCAATACAAACTAGGACATTTAGTTAATAATAATGAGTCGACTGGTTCACCAGGCTGAGGGTAGGCCTCAGTGGCAGGAGTCTTTCTGTAGCATGTGTGAAACATTGAGTTTAATCCTCAGGACCACAAAAAAATGGAGAGGAAGAGTCCCACAGGGAAATCTGTACTTTCTGCATGATTTTTCTATAAACCTAAAACTGTTCTAAAAAACAAAGTCTATTCTTAAAAAACAAAAAAGATCTTTGGAGGCACAATAACGGGAAGAAAAAGGCTAAAAGCACTGCTCTCATCAAGTGAGACTACAGCTTTCGTGGCTTATAGAACAGCAGAACTGTGTTTAAATCCTGACATTTACTAATAAGGTGTCAAGTTCTTTATGCAGTGCAGATGGAAGCAAGAATACCACACTGCTATATCTCTGAGAAGAAAACATTATATATAGCATAGTAAATGTAAGTGTGCACATAAAGTATTCTTGCTTTGATGTGTAAAAGGTTCACTGACTTTATTTTCAATCACAGAACACAAACTCTGTGTAAATTTCATTCCCATAAAAGGGCATTAAGATTTATTTATCACTACTTTAATTTACTACAAAGAAGGCCACACTGGAAAAAGTTACATCTAAAAAAATGACAATTGATAAATTTGAAGGAATATAACTATGATATGCTACTCACTCGGTATAGTGCTATACCAAGACAAATAATTTCCTTGAAGTTTCTCCCCCTAACATAGGTAACTTTCCTACCTGATAAAACAAATGAAAAATATGTTATTTATAATTCTGTATTATATTGGGAATCAGAATGAAGAATGAAATAATGGTAAAAGCTTTTAAAAATTCAAAAGCACTGGTATCAATCTGGAATTTTCTATTTTTAAGTAGAACTATAATATAATATAATATGTTGGTTAGAAAGTTTATAGCGATAATAGGATATGACCAATTATGATACTATAATTCATCTATTAGATTGAGTCTGGATCATCTAAAAATCAAAATTAGAACAGAAATTAAAGTGTCACTTTTTTGTTTTGTTTTTTTATTTTATTGAAAAAAGGTAAGACAGAATTTCATAACAAAATAATAGGAAAATAACAACAGTTAATATATTGTATATTGTCATATTTAAAGTAGTTACTCAGGATACAAGATATGGACCTAAAAAACTCTCCAATCAATATTAGCACAAACCTTCCTTTTCAATGAACTAAGACATTAATAATATAGCTAACTTGTATTTTTCTCCCTTTGCCCTTTCTTCTTTTCCCCTTTCTCCCATCCTAGTTCCTTTTTCCTTTTAAACAGTTTCTTCCCATTTCACAATATCCGTATTTTCTATAAATATGGTCCTTCCTTATTCTCATTGGGAAAAAAAAATCTAAATAAAAAGTTTGTATCACTAGAGATCGACAATCTTCCAAAAGTTAGGATTTCACTAAATACTGTCTTGACATTCACTCCCTCATGTTAATACCAGAAACACAGATACAGACCTCTATTTCTTGAATTAAATATAGAAATATAGCTTCTGCTTATTGTTATCACCCTCATTTACCTCTTCTACCCAGTAATTTTTCCTTTTTATGTACATCTACAACACTAAGGAATTTTTGAAAATACGCAATGAAAAATGCTTTGTGTTCCACAAAGAAAAAGTAGTATATAATCTTAAAATGTTAAGGAAATCAGCCGATTACTATTGTTATATTTCTAATAGATATATCTAAGTATATAAATATATTTTAAATATATCTGCATTATAATGTCTAACATTTAGGAAGCATTTTCTAGATGACAAGTATTAAGTATGTTATATATTAACTGATTTGCTCCTCATAAACATCTTTTGAGGTTCATACTACCATCAAATTTCTAAGTACAGTCAGATGCAGTGATCTTAGAAGGTAACATTTAAAGGTAACTCCATTGTCATCTGGCTGACAAGATACAGCAATCAAACTATATTCTGATTTCACAACATTTAGAATATGAAAAACAGTGTAGCTCAGAATCAAATGAAATAGGGCATATGCATCCCATTTTGGAGACAAGGGTCCTGAAGAACAAAACGTTACTGCAACCTACTCAAGGTTATATGGCTCACAGATACCATTTTACCACTGTTCTGAAAAGAGATCAATACAATGTCACTATGACGCACTGCAGAGAGCATGCATGATAAAATCAGCTCTCATTCATGAAACTGTCCTGAAAAACAGAGTTTGTATTTAAGTTTTACATTTGAAATATATACCTATGAGGCATAAAAGAATTACCTTTATGACAGCAATTTACAAAGGGTATATTATTCATCTGCCAATTTCAAAGAACTGGAGGAGAATTAGCACGTGACTTTAAAATGGTCACCAAATTGTTGTTGTTGTTGTACTGGAGATTAAATTTAGGATTCCACAGATGCTAAGCACACACTCTCCACTGAGCTACATCCCCAGTCATCTCCGTCTTTTTTCTTTTTAATAAAAGTAACCAAAAAAGATCAGATCTCAATCACATTGCCTTTCCATGCAGTTGAGTGAGAACATCAATCGCTTTTTCTAGTTATGGTAATATGAATTCTAAACTCAAATATCTAAAAATATTTAACCAACCCAGGTATAATGGCACACACCTATAATCCCAGAACTCAGGAGGCTGAGTAAGAGGATCCCCGCGAGTTCGAGGCCAGCATGAACTACACAATGAGTCCAAGGCCAGCCTGAAATACACAGTGAGACCTTGTCTATAAATAAATAAATAAATAAATTTAACCTTAATTTTATCATTTACATAGAAAATCTGTTGAAAACAGGATACAGATAGGAAATGTAATCAATCAGCTTTAGGAGCTATTATGTAAATTAAACCTAACAAGGATTAAGAAAGCAGTGTAAATAAGAGGCAGGGAGAAAAGAAGAAAGGGAGGGAAGCAGAGAAGGAGGGAAGAGAGCGAAAAGGGAAAAAAAAAAAGAGAAGCCTTCAGAGCCAGACTGAACTGGGTATAAATTCTGACTGTACTATTAACGAGATATATTACCAATGGCAACTTAATCCCTTTACAACTGTTTCTAGTGAATATCACTTGTATTATAAAATTGTTTATAAGAATTAAATGAGAAAATTAAAATCTAATACACTAACACACCAAGGCTTTGTTAAATATTAATGTTGTCTTCTTTCTCTTCCATCTGCAAAGCTAAGAGAAGGTAGGAAACATACCTGGCTCTTCTCCCGAATACTTCTGGAAAGCACTGAACAGGACAGAAGTGGGGGCACCTCTTTCCACAATGCCTCTAGTCACCCTCAATGAGCAATCTCTAAATAATAAAGTATGTAAAATAAATGCTGAATAAAAAGTGCCTACTTTAGACACATGATACATTTTTACTTAGTTAAAAAAATAAGTATTTTCATACATTTAACCAAACACTCTTAGTCACAACCATGATTTTTTGGTCACAAACAATTTCACAAAATCCTTTTTAGCTTTTTGTTGACTATTGTTATTTAAATTATGTCACCATTTAAGCTTTTATATATACATATGTGTGTGTGTGTTAGTGTAAGAAATAAAAACTTAAAATGGTTCATTTTCAAAAGTTGCTAGTAGTCAAAATTCACTGAGGTCATGCATCTAAAATGTTCCTAAACAATGGGGGAAGGGGCTAGATCGTCAATAAAATATGGCTTCACAATGATAACACTGATTGGAAAAGTACTGACAGTTCCCCACCTGTGGCTTAATCACCTGCCTAAAAACCCACAAAATGTTTGCAGAAGGGGCTGGGGGTATAGCTCAGCAACACAGCAATTGCCTGGCAAGTGTGAGGTACCGAGTTCCATTCCTAGTACCAAAAAAAAAAAAAAGTTTGCAGAGGGAGGGGTCTAGGGTATGTCCTAATAAAATACAGGTAACATCTGGGAAGACAATACCAACTCTCATGTTACTTAGCCAATGAGGAACTGGGGTTAGGTACCCTCGTTTAGGGGATACACTACTTGCTGTAACTATTGGGTGTTCCTGCCTGCCTGTTAGCCTGGCACCTGCTCTTGTGAGACCAAAAATAAAGTTTCATTTTCACTGCACTCCCTGTCCTTGGTCTGATCTGTACACTTCACATGATCAAAGGGAAAGGGAGACTGTTAGTTTTCTTTTTAAATTAGTTTTTAAAAAAGTAAGTATTTGGTATGTATTTAGCCAAGTCATCTTCCTCACAACTATAATTTTTTGGCCATAAACAAATCATTTCACAAAATTCTTTACTTTTTCTTCATTATTTGAAATCATCAGCCAGTGTCTGAGCTGATTCTCATCCTAAAAGCACTGACAAGATTTTTCATTCTGTGAATGAAATCCCTGAACTTTCAAGAAGTCATTTTTAAAAGACAACATGGAGGCTGGGTGTGGTGGCACATGCTTGTAATCTCAGCATTCAGGAGGCTAGGAAGGAGGATTGTTGAGTTTGAGACCAGCCTGGGCTACAAAGTGAGCTCAAGGTTAGCCTTAACTAAATAGTGAGACCTTGTCTCAAAAAGAAAAAAAAAAAAAGAAAAAGAAAAAGAAAAAAAGAAACAGAGAGAACCTGGAAGTAGAAGGGATTACGAGAAACTGTAAAGGAGGTAGAGATATGAGAAGGGGGAAAAAGGTAAATGGACACAGTCAAGACATGATTTATGAAAATCACAGTGAACCCCATTAATCAGTATAAATAATATATGTGAATAATCATATTTTAAGTCACTTAGAAGTTAATAGAGTTTAATAAATTAGCCCCTAATATTATGCCCTACTGTATATTCCAGATGACAGAAGCATAGACAACAGAATCCTGTTAGCACAAACAGAAAAAAGGATGGGAGTATATGTGTCTTAGAAGTGTTCCAGAAAATCTGCTTAGCCAACAGCTTAAAAATGGAGGAGAAAAACAACAGAGGGAAGTGGCAGAACTCACTTCATATGCTCAATCTTTAACTTCCTTAAAAATGCAATAATTAGAAAAAAGAGGATAGAGGAAAAACAACTTCAATTCCCTGAGCAAAAGCAAAACAGAAGAAAATGTTCAACCTCAGCCCTGCAGTCATTTTTAAAGTTCTTACCTGATAAAGGATCTTCTTTTCAAAAGTTTATTCTCTTCCTTTTGGGGAAAAAACATGAAATTCAGTAATAAACATTAGATAGACTCATATATTCTGAATAATAAAGAAAAATAAATCCCTCCACTGAGGTTGACTGAAGCCTATTGTCTCAAAATTTGGGAAATCAAAGCTTCAGGCTCGGCAGATATAAGTTCTCCAACAGTTTGAATAGCACACAGAACTGAATACTACAAATAAACGACTGCCTTAATGTCAAAGAGCTTTCTGCCTACCTCTCCAACCCTACCTCTCCAATCTTATTCCCACTACATGCAAGCAAAAGGCCTTTTGATCAGTTCTTAAAACTGTCAAGCTTTTTTTTTTTGGTCAGTACCGGGGATCGAACTGACAATCTCATGACCACCACGCAGGCACTTAAGCCACTGAGCCAAACTCCTGGCCCTATTTTTTTTGAGGCAGGGTCGCACTATGTAGTTCAGGCCAGGCTTGCTCACGCTGTAGCCCAAGCCAGCCTCGAACTCATAATGCTCCACCTACCTCAGCCTCCCGAGTGCTAGGTGTCAAGCTTATCTTTACCTAGAGCTTTGCACATATTATTCCCATTGTCTATATAGGGCTGAAACTTTAGGTCTCAATTTAAATATATCTCCCCCAGGAAACCTTCCCTGACTATCTTATCTTTAATTCTTTAAGGAAAAGAAGAAAGTTAACTAAGATTTAGTAAGTATCTAAAACACTGGCCAATTCTTCACATAATTTCATTTAATCTTTACCATAAACTTAAGACATAAGTACTATTCTTTTAGATGAGGAAAAACATTCAAAAATTAAACAGCCCATCCACAATACATTCAGAAATCAAATAGCCAGGTAAAGCAAAGATTAAAGCTTAAATCTGTCTAATTCCAAGCCCCACAATCTTTCTGCTGTATCTCTCTGTTTAAAAGGAAACTATCTTACTGGAGGAAAATGATTAATTAAATACAGAGGTACAGAAAAGATTATGGTTTATATGAAAATCTGTAAACTGACAGTCTGGATAACTAACAGTATTCAAAACTCTCATGTGGTATCTATCTACTTTTTTGTATTAGCAATTAGCTAACTAAGATCATACTACATTGAAGGAAAAATTTTTATTTCTTCCACAGACTCACAGAGTTCATAAGATATATGTAAAGTGCTGTTGCTCTTCCACACTTTATACATTTGGTATAATGGGTAAATTAATTACCTAAATTATAAAATTTCTGATTTTACCCTAAGGAATTTAGTTAATACTCAGGAATGGCTACTTTTGTTTTTGTTTTCAATGAAAAGCAAGGTTTTTAACATTTTTCATTTAAGATTAATAAACTGGGATAACACTTAGGCTAAGTTAATTCAAAAATGCAATTCACAAGTATTCAAGAAAAAAATTTTAAATACCAATGTTCTTTGATACACTTCATGTATTAGCTTTAAAATAGATCCATAGATTTCTTAGTATGAACCCTAGTTCTCCTTTTGTGGATGAGTTGGCTTGGTGGCTCCTTCTGAGGAAAAAAACTAAGGAAGAAGTACAGCACAGGATTTCTAAGACTAAGTCTTAAGAGGTACTACAGCTTCCTCCTTGCTCTGTCTTTTGGATCACTCGCTCTAAAGGAAACTGGCAGCCTTGTCCTGAGATCACTTAAGCAGCTCTACAGAGAAGGCCTTGTGACTGGGAACTGAGACTTTCTGGCAAAAGTCAGTGAGGAACTAAAGTCTTTAACAATAGTCATATGAGTGGGCATTCTCCCACTTCAAACAAACCTTCAGAGGAACACTGTCCTGAACCATCTTAAACAACGTTATGACAACCCTTGAGCAAGAACAAATATGTTAAATAGCTCCTAAATTTCTGACCCACAAAACCGGGTCAGATAATAAAACATGTTCACTGATATTTTAAACTGCTAAGTTTTAGGGTACTTTGTTATACAGCAATAAATAAAGAATCTTTCAATTATTAAATTTCTTAGTTTCCTATAAACATCTGCTGCAATCTTCCTTTCCCAACATCCCTCAGAATCTTAGAGTGAGACAGCTACTTATACAAAGGTCCCCTGATGTGAGTCCGTCCTACCCCTCCCTCCCTAATTAGTCACTCAATTTATGTAGTTAAAAAGAAATGAGGTACCCTTTAGAAACTCAGTACAAGGAAGAGAAGATCTGATGGACTTAGATGGTACCCAGGCTGTCTAGGATTTCCTAATTAGTATAATGTATTTAAACCTAAGAAGGATTATACTACTCTTAGGGGGTAAACTGGGAATCAAACTCAGGAACTTGCGCTTGCCAGGTAGGTGCTGCACTGCTATGTTGAATCCCCAGCCCTTCTCTCACATATATCCTATAAAAAGGCTTTCATTTGGAACTGGACAGGAATCCCACAGAGAATTTTAAAGAAAATCTGATACCCTAAAGTGCCTAATTACATTTAGTAAGGTTAGTTTTCAAAATTGTTAGATAGTAAATAATAAAACAAATCATTAGCTCTCCTACCAAACAATACTTCCTCCAAAATATAAAACAATTTTTAAAAACAAGAGCTGAATGACATAGGTGGTGCTTAAGATTAAGAAAAGTAAATTACATCCTTACACACCTACCACATACAAGTCTATCCCACTCTTCACAGAACTACCAAGTTTATGTCCAGCTAATTCAGTGTCAACAAAATGATCATAGAAGGCAGATGACAGACTTTTTGTTTCATGCCAGGGTAATATTTAGCTGAACATATGTACATACACACAGCTAATTGCTCAAGTTTACTAACAGGTTGGAAAGGAGAAGAGGCAGTGAAACATGACAGGAAACAAAGCACTAAAAACTCCATAATACACTGTATTCCTGCAAAAGCAACAAAAGAGATACACAAATCAAACAGATAATGCATGCATCCTCCAAATCCGATGAAAAGTCCATCTTACTATTCAAAAAACGAAAGCCCATCTTAGTATTCAAGTCTATGTCCAAGTTAAACACCCAAAGAAATTCTTCAACATTAAACAAGTACTCTTCAAAACAAAAAATAAAATAACAATAAAAATAAACCGGGATTATTCATGAATTTATGCACTGATTCTATTACTGTATTGAACTGATACATAAATTTACTGTTACTTTCTCTTTCTTAAAAACATTTGTTTATATGGTGAAAATAAAATTATTTCATAGCAAAATCTGTTATACTCTCTCACAGCTACGTAAATTTGCCACAGTGAATGGTCTTCGAGGGTTTCTTGTGCACTCATCATCAGAAATTAGTTTTCACATGCTTGTATTTTATTTGCTCTGAAGACAAAAGGCACATTTTCCACAGTATCTATTTGTATCCCATCCATCACCTTGATACACAGCATCCACAGCAGTTAAAAATATGTTATTTCATTTAATGATGACCACAAAGTACCTATTGTCCATTTATTGTCAAATTAACAATATTAAAAGAGAAAGTTTGTCCAATATCACCACTCCTGTTCAACATACAACTTGAGACATTAGCAAGAGTAATTAGGCAAGAAAAAGAAATAAAAGAGATATGCATATAATGGAAGAAGTCAAATTATTACTTGCTGATAACATGATCCTGTATGTAGAAGACTCAAAAAATTTCACACAAACTCTCAGAATTAATAAATTAATTCGGTAATGTCAATAGCCTCCCTGTACACTAATAATGAACTCAGAGAAATCAGAGAAACAATACCATTCACAATATGAACAAGAAAAATTAAAAAAAACAACTCAGGAAATAACATAACCAAGGAAGTAAAAGACCTCTACAATAAAAATTACATCACTCTGAAAAAGGAGATCAAATGACCATCAGAAAATGAAGATACCCCTTGTTTCTTTATAGGCAGAACCAATATAGTCAAAATGGCCATACTTTCAAAACTGATATACAGATTTACCACAATCCCAATCAAAATGCTAACAGCATTCCTCACTGAACTAGAGAAAACAACTCTAAAATTCAAACAGAACCAGAAGAGACCTAGAATAGCAACAGCAATCCTAGGTAATAAGAGAAAAACAAGAGGCATCACAATCCCAGACTTGAGGTTCTATTACAAAGCTACAGTGATAAAAACAGCATGGTACTGGTACAAAAATGGACATGAGATCAATGGAACAGAACAGGTAGAAGTAGAAACAGCTCCAAGCATATTCAGCTATCTGACCTTTGACAAAGAGGCAAAAAAAAAAAAAAAAAACCAAAAAAAAAAAACATATACTGGAGGAAAGATAGCCTCTTTAATAAATGGTGCTGGGAAAACTGGTTATTCACATGCAGAAGAGTGAGTCTAGACCTACATATCTCACCATGTGCTAAACTACAATCAAGATACATGAATGATCTAAATGTTAAAATAGAAACACTTAATCTGCTGGAAGATGAAGTAAGTAAAACACCTGAAGACAGGCACAGGCAAGTACTTAACCACAATGACACAAGAAATAGTACAAATAAGAATCAACAAATGGATGGGTCAGGACATAGCTCAGTGGCACAGTACCTGCCTGGCAAGTGCAAGGTCTTGAGTTCAATCCTCAGTACGGGAAAAAAAAAAAAAAAAAAAAAAAAAAAAAAAAAAAAAAAAAAAAAAAAAAAAAAAAAAAAAAAAAAAAAAAAAAAAAAAAAAAAAAAAAAAAAAAAAAAAAAAAAAAAAAAAAAAAAAAAAAAAAAAAAAAAAAAAAAAAAAAAGAAAAAGAAAAAGAAAAGAAAAAAAAAAGAAGAAAGAATCAACAAATGGGATCTTGTCAAATTTAAAATTTTTGCATAGCAAAGAAAACAACCAACAGAGTAAAAGGACAACCTACAGAACAAGAAAAATTTTTGCAAGCTATTCCCCAGATAGAGGAGTAATATCTGGAATATATTAAAAAAAAAACTCAAAAAAATTAGGACCCCCCCCCCAACAAATAAAAGGCCCATTAAAAAATGGGCAACTGAAATGAATGGACACTTCTGAGAAGTACAAATGGCCAATAAATACATGAAAAAAGGTTCAACATCACTGGCCATTAGAGAAATACAAATTGAAACAACACTGAGATACCATCTTACTCCAGGAAGAATGGCTATCATCAATAATAAATGCTGGTGAGGCTGCAGGTCGGGGGAGGAGGAACCCTTGTTGGTGAGAATGTAAATGGGTACAAATACTATGGAAATCTGTATGGAGATTCCTCAAAAAACTAAAACTAGAAATTCCACTTGACCCCGCTATTCCCCTTCTAGGTATAATTGAGAGTTAAAGACATCACATTACATTGATACATGTGCACCTGTGTTTAGAGCAGCACAATTCATAATAGTTAAGTCTTGGAAGCAGACTATATGTCCTCAATGGATGAGTGGATAAAGAAAATGTATGCATCTACAAAGGAATACTACTCTGCATGAAGAAAGATAAAATGAGTCATTTGTAGGAAAAGGAATGCACCTTGAGACCATAATGTTAAGTGAAATAAATCAGACATACATGTTTTAATATCACATCATTTCTCTTATATGAGAAACTCAAGGTATAAATAAAGAGCAAAATAAGATAATACAAATCAGGGAGACAGATCTTTTTGAAATGATAAGGGGCTCAAAAAATGGAGGGGAAAGGGAATGGACATGAAAAAAGAATTGAGATTTGTTTGTACATGTACCAACTCCCCACATGGAAAATAATGTAAACATGTACTAATAAAAAAATAATACTGGGGGGGAGGAGGTTTGCTGGTTTGTACATGAAAAGCAAAGTAAGTCCACAAAAATTAAGTCATATTGGCCAGGTGTGGTGGTGCATGCCAGCAATCCCAGCACTCAGGGGACTGAGGCAGAAGGATCTCTGAGAGTTCTAGGCCAACCTGAGCTACACAGTAAGTTCAAGACCAGCCTGACTAGGTAGTGAGACCCTCACTGTGTATTTCAAAAAGTTAAAAAAAAAAAAAAAAGGTCATATATTGTCAACAAGATTACTGAAACTTTGAAAAACAATCCTTCCTCGTCCCCCCCAAAAAATCATACAGTGTCCTGTGTAATAACTTTAGAGGGTAATACTTTCCAAATCTAGAGGTAAATTATCTAGCAATTTATGTTATCTTCATTCATGACCTATTCAGTCATAGATTAGAAACTACACTAATAAGCCTGTTTTAAATCAATTGCAGGTCTACAGAAGCTCAGAAAGAAATATGACAGATAAACCCAGGCACGTGACACTAAAAGTAGTAAATTAAAAATTTAAAACTTAACAGCAAAAATTATAAATGTAGCTACACTCAAAACATAATAGCCAAATCTGAATTTTAGTAAAAGGATGAATAGTTTCACAATGTCAAAACCATCAAGAATGATCGGCCCTTTCCCCAGTTCTAGCTCCAGGACCTAGGGGCCACCAGGATCATCGGCCCTGCCCCCTCCTCGCTCCTTGGACCTAGGGGCCCACGCAGGAATCATCGTTGGCCTCGCATATCGGCTGCCCCACCCCCACTCCACGGACCTAGGGGCCAGCAGGATTGCCAGTCTCCCTTTCTCCATGCCCCACAACCTTGGAGAACAGTGAGATCATCAGTCACCCTCCCCCCACCACCCAAAAGACCACAACAGCCCACGGACAATTAGCGACCCCTTCCACTGCCTACAGAACTTTGATGGGCTGCTGAGAGTCTCAGCAACTGCTCACCCACCCAGAGGACTTCAGTGGGCTTGTTACAATGTGGTGAGTTTTCCCCTCAAATACACCTCAGTGGGTAAACTGGAGCATCAGTAAACCACCCTCCCAGCTGTAGATCCTTGGTGAGGCTGGCAAGAGTGTGGGTGAGTCCTCTTCCATACAGACAACAGCAGGTGGGTTGAGGAGAGTGCCAACGAGGCCTCCCCCAATGCAGAGGAAATCAAAAGGGCCTACTAAACACCCAGTGACATGGTAGGGTCCCAGCTGAAGTGCACACTATAGCCAGGTAGATCTGGTGGCCTGGATCAGCCTGAAGCCACAGTAACAATAGGAACTAAGAGTTGACTTACATCAATACTCCTAGGCTAGTCAGCCTAGGAAGAATATAGGACTCACCCAACAGGCCATGCAGGAGGAACTCAGGTGACTGGTCCTCCCCTTCACCGTGGGACCCAGCAATTGGACAAACATTAAGCACACAGTAGGACCCTAAGACACACACGATGGACAGTTGAGACTAGTGGGATTGAGAAGACCAAAATATGAACCCAAGAGGTGAAAATGACAAAACAAAAAAGCAAAATGCAATCTCAAACGTCCAGTCCATCAGGTATAAGTACAGGAGACATTGAAATAGAGGACATTAGTAGTAATACACCTGAAATTTCTGAAAAGATAGCAAGTGAAATAAAGAAACAAATCCATCAGGCTATAAAGGAAATCAGATTAGAAATAATCTCTCACATAAAGAAAGAAATGACAACCTTAATAAAGGAGTTGCTCAGCATAGCTAGAGAAGACATAGATGAAAAAAGTACAGGAACATAGGGGAAATGATGGAAACCTTGAATGAACAATATAGAAAAGAAGTAGAATGTATGAAACAAATTCAAAGAGATATCCAGGAAATAAAAAATTCTATTGAAAGCTGGTGAAATCGTTTGAATAAAGCTGAGAATAGAATTTCGGACCTTGAGGACAGGATCACAGCTAGCGATTATGAAAGGAAAGAACTTCTAAAACTAACAAGACAGCACAAAATGACAATTCAACAGCTTCAAGATGATGCAAAGAGGAACAATGTAAGATTAATAGGCATCAATGAAGATGCAAGAGTCAATGCAAATGACATTGATAAACTATTCACAGAAGTAATAGCAGAAAATTTCCCAAACATGAGAAAAGAATCAGATATGCAGATAAGTGAGGCATACAGAATGCCAAACAGTCATAACCAAAATAAATCTACACTCAGACATATAATAATTAAGATCCCAGAAATCCAGCATAAAAACAGAATACTAAAAGGTGTTAAAGACACAACTCACCTACCTGGGCATGGTGGCGCACGCCTTTAATCCCAGCACTTGGGAGGCTGAGGTAGAAGGAGCATTGTGAGTTGTAGACCAGCTTTGGCTACAATGTGAGCACAAGGCCGGTCTGAGCTACGTAGTGCGACCTTGTCTCAAAAAACTAGGGCTAGGAGTTTGGCTCAGTGGCTTCGGTGCCTGTCTGGCAAGCATGAGGTTGTGAGTTTGATCCCCAGTGCCACAAAAAAAAAAAAAAAAAAGACACAACTCACCTATCAAGGAAAGCCTATTAGAATCATGGCAGACTTCTCCACACAAACCCTCAAGTCAAGATGAGCTTGGAGCGAAGTGTTTCAAGTCCTGAAAGAAAACAACTTTCAACCCAGATTGATGTACCCTGCGAACTTTTCTTTGAAAATTAATGGAGAAATAAGATACCTCCATGACAAAGAACAACTGAAGAAATTCATGCCCCCCAAACTAACCCTAGAAGAGTACTAAAAGTCATACTAGATAGAGATAAAAATGACTGCAATTTCCAGAACAATAACAGAAAGAAACCACCAGATAGGGCAAGCAGTTAAACAAGGGGTAAAAGCAGGAAACCAACAACAGGAAAATAACATGACAAAGTTGAGCTAGTACATATCAATTATATCCATCAATGTCAATGGCCTCGATTCACCAATTAAAAGAAATAGGTTGAGAGTATGGATCAAGAAACAGGATCCAACAATATTCTATATACAGGAAACGCATCTGACTCAAAGGGAAACTCACACACTAAAAGTCAAAGGATGGAAAACAATATTCCATTCAACAGGAACACAGAAAAAAGCAGGGGTAGCTATTCTATTTGCAGACAATGACCAAAAAAGAGATAAATGACTCAAAAGAGATAAAGAAAGTCATAGTTGTTAGTGGAAAAATTCAAGAGGAAGAACTAACGATCATAAATATATATGCACCAAATATAGGAGCACCCGACTAGAGTAGACAAATACTAATAGACATGAAAAACCAAATATGCAATAACACAATTGTAATAGGGGACCTTAATACCCCACTGTCACAAAGAAATAGATCAACTAGATAAAAAGTCAGCAAAGAAATAACAGAACTGAATCAAACCTGTGAACAAATGGACTTAGTACATGTGTACATAGTATTCCACCCAACCACATCAGAATACACATTCTTCTCAGCTGTGCATGGGACATTCTCTAAAATAGATCATATATTAGCCCGTAGAACATCCTTAAGTAAATGCAAAGGGATTTAAATTATCCCATGCATATTATCTGACCACAGTGCACTGAAATTGGAAATTAATGACAAAAGAAAGTGTAAAACCTACATAAACGCATGAAAATTGAATAACAACCTCCTGAACAACCAATGAGTTACAGGTGAAATTAAAAGGAGAAATTAAACAATACCTACAATTCAATGAAAATGCAGATACAACATACTGAAACCTGTGACACACAATGAAAGGGGTCCTAAGAGGGAAATACATAGCAGTGAATCCTCATATCAGGAAAACAGAACGAGCACAAAAACACAACCTAATGTTACACCTCAAGCTTCCTCATATCAGGAAAACAGAACGAGCACAAAAACACAACCTAATGTTACACCTCAAGCTTCTAGAAAAAGAAGAGCAAGTCAAGCCCAAAGCTCACAGAAGACAGGAACCTATAAAGATCAGAGCAGAAATTAATGCAATTGAGACTAAAAAAAAAAAAATTTAATGAATCAAAGAGCTGGTTCTCTAAGACAATAAACAAAATTGATAAACCTCTAGCCAACTTTATCAAGAAAAAGAAAGAAAAAACTCAAACTCATGCAACAATGTCTTACTCACTTTTCACTCGTTGCCAAGACAAAATACCTGACGTCCAAAATTAGGGAAGGAAAGGTTTATTTCTTACAGTTTCTTGGGAGTTTCAGTCCATACTCAGTTGGCTTCAAGGCAGTGTGGCGTGGCATGGCGGCCATACATGGCTGCTGCAACCACAAGGCGCGCTGGCAAGAGAGAGGAAGAGAGAGAGAGAGAGAGAGGAAGCGAGAAAGAGGAAGACCCGCCTCCTTTACACTGTATATCAGCTCCACTCCTGGGTGGGTGCAGCACTCACATCACCAATCCCAGTGCTAGACAACAAACCAATCACAAACACCAGACTCACCCTCATCAAAAGTATAAAAGGACTTGGGGGGACATAGTATCAACCAATACAAATAAGGAATGAAAAGGGTGAAATTACTACAAATCCCATGGAAATTCAGAAGATCATGAATACCTACTTTGAAAACCTTTACTCACATAGGGTGGAAAACACAGAAGAAATGGACAACTTTCTAGAAACATATGAATTACAAAAGCTGAATCAAGAAGATACAACAATTTTGAGTAACCCAATTTCAGCTACTGAAATTGAAAATGTGATTAAAAACTTACCAACAAAGAAAAGCACAGGTCCTGATGGATTCACGGCTGAATTCTATAAGAAATTTAGAGAAGATTTAACACCAATACTCCTCAAACTTTTCAATGAAATTGAAAGGGAAGCAATTCTTCCTAACTCATTCCTGGAGGCAAGTATTACTATAATACCAAAGCCAGAGAAAGACTCAACCAAAAAGGAGAACTATAGGCCAATCTCCCTAATTATTATAGAGCAAAAATTCTCAATAAAATACTGGCAAATAGAATGCAGCAAATGATCAAGAAGATTATACATCATGACCAAGTGGGATTTATACCAGGAATGCAGGGATGGTTTAACATATGCAAATCAACAAATGTAATACACCATATCAACAGAACTAAGGACAAAAATCATATGATCATCTTAACAGACACAGAAAGTTTTTGGTAAAGCCCAACACTTGTTCAGGATTTAAAAAAAGCCCTACAGAAACTTGGAATACATGGTATCTACCTCAATCTGATAAAAGCCATCTATGACAAACCAACAGCCAACATTATACTAAAGGGACAAAAACTGAAAGCTTTCACTCTAAAATCAGTAACAGGACAAGGTTGTATACTGTCACCACTCCTATTCAATATAGTTCTGGAAACATTAGTCAGAACAATTAGACAAGAGAAAGAAACAAAAGGAATAAGGATAGGAAAGGAAAGAGTTAAATTATCATTATTTGCAGATGACAGGATACTCTACATAGAGGACCCCCAAAAATCCACTGAAAGACTTCTAGATTTAATAGCCAAATTCAGTAATGTTGCTGGATACAAGGTCAACACTCAAAAATCAATAGCATTCCTGTACACAAACAACTAACTCACTGAGAGACAAGTAAGAGAAGCCACAACCTTTACAACAGCATCCAAAAAAAAAAAACAAATACTTAGGAATCAATCTAATGAAGTAAAAGATCTATTCAGTAAAAATTACAGCACTCTGAAGAAAGAAATTGAAGAGGACCTCAGAAAATGGAAAGACATTCCTTATTCATGGATAGGAAAACAAACATTGTGAAAATGGCCATACTCCCAAAACTGTTATACAGATTTAATGCAATTCTGATCAAAATCCCATTAACATACCTTATAGATCTAGAAAAGACATTCCTAAAATTCATTTGGAAACAGAAGAGACCTAGAATAGCAAAGGCAATTCTGGAAAACAAAGGCAAAGCAGGAGGCATCACAATCCCTGACTTGAAATTATACTACAAAGCTACTGTGATAAAATCAGAATGGAATTGGCAAAAGACAGCCCTGAGGACCAATGGAACAGATTAGAAGATGCAGACACAACTACAAATACACTTAGCCACCTTATCTTTGACAAAGTGGCTAATCATGTTCACTGGAAGAAAGATAGTCTCTTTAATAAATAGTGCTGGAAAAACTGGCTTTCCACACGCAGAAGACTGAAACTAGACCCATGTTTATCACCAGGTACTAAACTAAAGTCAAAATGGATCAAAGATCTAAATATTAAAACAGAAACACTAAATCTACTGGAAGACAAGGTAGGTAGAAATCTTGAAGACATAGGGGTAGGTAAAGAGTTCATGAACAAAACGTAAACCACATGGGAAGTACTTCAAAGAATCAACAACTGGGATCTCTTCTTATTAAAAAGTTTTTGTACTGCAAAAGAAATCACCAACAGAATGAAGAGAAAGCCCACAGAATGGGAAAGAATTTTAGACAGCTGTCCTGCAGACAAAGGACTTCTATCTAGAACATACAAAGAATCAAAAAACATCTGGCCCCCCAAATTCAAAGACCCAATACAAAAATGGGCATCTGAGATGAACACATACTTCTCAAAGGAAGAAATACAAATGGCAAATAAATACATGAAAACATGCTCAACATCACGGGTCATTCAAGAAATACAAATTAAAACAACACTGAGATACCATCTCATTCCAGAAAGAATAGCTGCCATCAAAAAAGCAACTAATACCAAATGTTGGCGGGGTTGTGGGGAAAAAGGAACACTTCTCCACTGCTGGTGAGAGTGTAGGCTAGTGCAACCACTGTGAAAATCAGTGCTGCAGATTTCTCAAAAGACTAGGATTAGAAGTCCCATTTAATCCAACTATTCCTCTTTGGGTATTTTCCAAGAAAAACTGAAAATGTCATGCCACAGCAATATATGTGCACCCATGTTTATAGCAGCACAATTTTTAATAGGTAAATCTTGGAAACAACCAAAATGCCCATCAGCCACAGAATGGATAAAAAAGATGTGGTATTTTTATACAATGGAATATTATTCAGCTATGAAAAAGGATAATCTTGAGGCTTTTGGAGGTAAATGGAGGCAACCTGACACTACACTCACAAGTGAAATAAATCAGACTTACATTTGTAAATATCATACTGTCTCCCTAGTGTAAAAAAATAATAAAAAACTGAAAGAGTAATAAGATCCAAAATATACAATAGATACTATAATAATGAAAGGGAAAGAAAGTGCTCAAAAGGATAGAACAACTAGGATAGGGGAAAGGAAAAAAGGAAGAAAAGAAAAGATTCTATGTATGTTGGTAAACACATACAAATGTATGTATGTACATGTATGCTAGATAGGTAACTATACTACCAATCTCTGTTAATTCATCAAAAAGAACAGTTTGTGCTATCACTGTTTGATCACTTTTGTACCTAGATTTTATAACCTGAACAACTTCTGAGACAACAATATGCAATATATTAACTAATGTTAAATGCCTACTTTTTTAAAAATTCTGTATCATTTCTATCCTTTTTTTGTGTTTTGATTTTTTAAAAATTAAAAAAAAATTTAAAAACCATCAAGGGCATTCTAGGAGTGTGTAATTGTATCAAATTCTTGAGACAATATTTAAATTTTCAGATCTTGTCAGATTGACCAAAATTTACAGTAGTTTTTGGTTTTTTGAGACAGGGTCTCACTATGTTTTTCAAGCTGACGTTGAATTCAGTAGGTAGCCCAAGCTAGTCTTAAACTCGAGATCTTCCTGCATCAACCTCCTGAGCACTGCAATTACAGGTATGCACCATCACACCCAGCTTATAGCAACATTTTGACACAATTCATGTGACTTCAGGCAAATTAAAATTATTTTACTTCATTGGTGATAAATCACCTACTCTTTAGACCAAAGAATCTAACTCGTGGGTAATAGGAAATATGATAATTTATATAAAATATTCAGGGCTGGGGGTTTAGTTCAGTGGCACAGCACCTGCCTGGCAAGCATGAGATCCTGTGTTCAGTTCCCAGTACCCCCCACCCCCGTGCTGTAGTCAGGGATTGCAAGGAAAATAATTACATACAGGACACATAATTTATACTATTATTTTATAAGGGTCACTCAAAAGAGTTAAATACAAGAAGAAAGAGTGCAGGAAATCTGTCCACATACTAAGATCCAAAGAATCCAGCTGAGGGCCTGGATCCTATGACAACATCCTGCATGAGTCCAGCTGAAGACCTAGAGTCCATGACAATGCCCCCATGAGTCTAACTGGAAGCCTGGAGCCTACAATAACATCTCATGCAAGTCTGTTTCACAGATCTGCGCGGGTAAGGCCCAAAGATCAGTGGTGAAAGCTAAAATGTCAGTGCCAGCAGGATTAAGGATCTGCGTCAGTAGGCTGAACATTCTGCACTGCAGCCAGGAAGTGACACTCAAAGTAAGAACCAGAGCTCCCCTGAAAAGGACCACAGCCAGCCTCAGTGACAAAGAAGTCCCGAGCTCCTCCAATGATGATGAGAACAGCTGAGTTCATATCAGGAAGCCAGCATGACAAGCTTCTCCAGGAGACTGAACAGCACACATCATTCCCTCTGGAGCCAGGAAGTGATGGTGAAAGTAAGAACCAGAACTCCCCCAAAATGAACTGCAGCCATTCTCAGCAACAAGGTCCAGAGTTCCTCCAATGGTAACAGCTGAGTGACAGGAAGCCAGCAAGACAAGTTCCTCCTGGAGAACCAACAGCTCCAAAAGAACCAATATCTCCTGCTCTTTCTCTCCAGTTCTACCTTCTTATCTTGACAATGATCCTCAGGTGGACCATCTACACTTAGCACCACACTGATTCAGTTCAGCAGGTATTACTAGTTGACCACCAGTTTTCAATCCACCCTCCCCCAAAAAAAGGCAAATTAAAATGTTCAACTTAGTGCTGGATTTCTTGAAAGAACATTATGATCACCATTCCCCAAGAATTACTGAAAAATAAAAAACCTTTAAATATTCCCATCTAAAGAACTTACATTAAAAGTCTCATAACTTAGTGGGTTTACTCTAGTTAACAGGAATTTAATAATATGAGTTCATCTCATAACCCCTAATGCAAATGTTATTTTATTTATTTATTTATTTTTTGTGGGACCGGGGATCGAACTCACAATCTCATGCCTGTCAAGCAGGTGCTTAAGCCACTGAGCTAAACTCATGACCTGTAAATGTTATTTTTTAAGAAAAAGGAAGAAAGGGAGGGAAGCAGAAGGGAAAGATGAAGAAAGAAAAAAAGGGGGAGGGAATGAAGGAGGGAGAAAGAAAGTCAGAAGACTAAAATTAATAATGATCTTATCTCCTCAATAAACTGTAACAAAAAACTTTAGAAGAATGTTCATTCCATGTCCCCACTAAAGTTAACATGTAAAAACTGTCACTAAATCAAATACACCATATATAGCTTCTTTATATTTCACATACAGTAACTATTCTAGTCAATACAGACTGTAGTGAAGAAAGCATTTTTGAACTGACTCATGACAAGATTTACAAAAAAAGTAAAAAGTTCTTTATCTTTAAGAAAGAAAGAAAGAAAGAAAGAAAGAAAGAAAGAAAGAAAGAAAGAAAGGGAAAAGGAAGGGGAGTGGCCCAAGGAGAACATTTAACAACAATTTAGCATTAAAAAAAACCTTAACTGAGTAATTTTCTTTCCAAACTTTATCCTCTGAAAGTTGTAGGGCCTGCCAGTTATTAAAGAGGTATAACTCTTCTTACATTGAAAGGTGTCAAGGATCATAGAATGACAATAGAATAAAGATGTTTGAAACGAATCACATTTAATAACATCCATAGTTTTAAATGTGATATTCTTGTTTTGAAAATCACTCTGCTGAGTTTGGAAATAATATGGAAAAGATTCATTCTAGATTTGAAATGAAAATTTTCCTTCTATAATTATGCAAAAGTCAGTATATTATAAAAAGGGAAAGGTTATAATACTATCACTTGTATTAATTCTAAAATATAATCTTGCTAATGAGTACTCATGTATTAATCTAACAATCGTGCTGGTATAAAAAACAGGTTTTAATGCTCATACATGTATCAAACATTCACAAATGGTTTCACATTTATAGTCAGTTGTTTTTTAACAAAGATGCCAAGCCCATTCAATGAGGAAAGGATAGACTTTTTAACAGTGCCAGAATAACTAGATATTCACATATTTTTAAATGTTCTTTAAAATAAATTTATGGGTCCTTACCTCATAACATACAAAATATAATTAATAATGGATCACAGACTTAATATTATAAAAGAGCTAATACCATAAAACTTCTAAAATAAGCATAAGAGAAACATCTTCATGTCCTTAGGTTAAACAAAGAATTCCTACCAATGATACCAAAAGCATGATTCACAAAAGAAAAAAAAGACAAACTGAACTTCACAAAATCTAAAACCTTTAAATTTCTCAATACTTCAAAAAATGAAAGACAAACCATAGGCTGGGAGAAGATAGATTAAAAACATATTTTTAAAAAGATGTTAAGTTCAGAATATATATAAAGAATTCATACAACTAAACAAGATAAGTGGCCCAATTTAAACTCAGGCAAAACATATGAATTCATAAGAGAGCTATTTTTAAAAGAGAGTTGTAGCTTAATGGTAGAGTGCTTTTGACATGTATGAGGCTGCTCTGGGGCACAGGGACACAGAAAGAACGAAAGAAAGGAAGAAAAAAAGGAAGAAAGAAAGAAAGAAAGAAAGAAAGAAGGGAGGGAGGGAGGGAGGGAAGGAAGAGAGAGAGAGAGGGAGGGAGGGAGGGAGAGAAAGAGGGGGAAAGCTGAGGAGGAGACAGAAATTGGAGCTTTCACACAACGGTAATATAGAAAGGTGCAGCTACTATAGAAAATTGTTCAGCATTTCCTCGAGAGATTAAACATAGTTACCATATGACTCAGCTATATATTGTTCACAGCTATATACTGAACAGAAATGAAAAGTATTTTCACATATAAAATATACTTGTACACAGTGTGTAAAACATATGTATGTTAAGACAAAAAAATTGTTCACGAAGGTTCTACCAGCAGTATTCATAACAGCCAAACAGCAGAAATAACCCAGACATCCATTAACTAATGAATTGACAAATAAATGTGGTATAACTATTCAATGAAATGTTACTCAGCCATAAAAGCAGAGTACTGTACTGCTATGGTGTAGTCGAGCGGCAGAGTACTACTTGAGCAGCACGTGCAAGGTCCTGGATTTGATGCCAAGCAAAGCAAAAACAAGCAAAAAAGGTACTGATTCACATTGCCACATGGACTAACTTTGAAAACTTTATGGTGAAAAAAGAAGTAAATCACAAAAAACCCACATGTTGTAGAATTCTAGTATATTAAATACCTAGAAATTTAGAGAGTGAAAAAAAAACAGATCAGCAGTTGCCTACGGCTGGAAGTACGGATCAAACACAAAAAGACAAAAAGAGAATTTTAGTGGTGATAGAAATGTTCTAAGACTGAGTTCAGACGATAGTTATGTAACTTTATAGATGTACTAAAATTGTTTAATTGTACAATTACAATGAGCACATATCATGCTGAGATATACCTCAAAAAGCCTATTTACCAAAAAAGGATGTACAGAGTATTGTATGTTCCAACCACCCCCCCAAACACACGCACACTGTTACAATCATTACAATCTGAGATATTGAGTAACTCATTTAATCCTCACAACAAGTTAACTAATTGATTTTTATTATCTCTGTAACCAGGAAACTAAGACACAGAGGGAAATTAAGTTATTTATTATTTAGTTATTTATTATTCAGTTAGAAACTACAGTAGGTCCAGGATTAGAAGTCATTTATCTGATTTCAAATAACAAAAACTAATTTGTTTACAAAATGCAATAAGCATTTTTCTAAATGAATCAATTGAGATTTTCAAAATCATAAATATTTGGGTAATGTTGTAGAAAGAACGTTTCATCAAAGTCAGAAGACCTGAATTGATAAACTTTATGTGAAAATGAAGGAACTGAACTACATTATCTCTAAAGGACCTTTCAATTTTGTTCCATAAAATGAACTATCTTCCCCAGAAAATTGAGTTATTTTTCACTGCTAGTTTTCTATAGATTTAGTAATTTAGCCACTGCCACACCATTTGCTCCCTTTTAATTACTTATACATGTTAGTAGGTAAGGTAAAGGCAATGCTCTCTGTCCCTTTTCCCAACAGTCATTCAGAGTAAACTCTTCTTAAGAAACAATGACAGAATTCATCTTAAAAGTGAAGATATACAGAGATAGAGGTATCTTCACAGATCGAAGGGAAAATGTCTCCATGTGATATGGAAGTGTATGTATGAAAAAACTAGATTCTGAAATAAGTATGAAGAAAACAAAAACAAATATACTTATTAAAGCCCTTTTAAAAACTGTTACTAGAACAATGCTTCAGGCTTAAAATTAACAAGATTTAAAATGTAATGTTCACTCCATGTCCTAAGTCTTGAATTTCACTTATATCAAGTAATTTTCTCGAATTTAAAATTTTAAAAAAGAAGTGTTCTTTCCAAATAATCTAGACTTAGCTGGGGGGGGAGGGTATGCCTGTAATCCCAACATTTGAGAGGCTGAGACAGGAGGATGACGCGTCCAAGGCCAGCCTTTGCTACACAGTGAGTTCAAGATCAGCCTGAACTACATAGCAAGATCTTGTCTCAAAAATAAAATAAAACATAATAAAATACCACAATAATCTACACCTGAGATTTTAAAAATCAGAGATATCAGTATCAATGATAAAGGAATGTTGTATTATAATTACTTATTATAAAATAGTAAAGAAAGCATTCATGCTGTTTTTGTTATTTCTCACAGGAGAAAAATGAGATTAGGATTAGCACTTTCCTGTGCTTTTCAATGCTTCCATTTCAGAACAAAAAACAATTTTTTTCTTCTTGCCAAATTTTTAAGGGCTTATATGTTTCACTAAAACTCAAGAAGAATTCAAAGCCAAGAGAAATGTTCAACTTTAAAACACACTTAAATATACTGTCATTAAGTGCTGGATAATAGCTGCTATCAGTAGGAAAGCTACTTTAAACAACATTAATAACTTTTCCTGAGCTTCTATTTTCAAACCATATATATTGTTGTATATCCCACACACTCTGGAAATGCTAAAATTAATCAGATTGTGGCCCTACCCTAAGGATATCAGAAAGACAGACAATATTAATGTCATAGCTGCTCTAGGTAGATATTTGCTTCCCTTGTGCTGAAAGCCAGGCTTCAAAGAACTGAGTCACTTTTAGTCAGAGAACTCATGAAGCTACAGACTGGACATGACTGCATGCTGTGTAATCAATGACACATCTTGCTTCTGAGAATAGACTTGAAACATTAAAACAATGTCAGCAGATAATTATGCTACTAATCTCTACTACTTGATAGAAAAGAAGGTTTTTTGTTTTGTTTTGTTTGGTACTGGGAATCAAACTCAGGACCTTGTGTTTGCCAGGCAGGTGCTTATGCTGCTGAGCTATATCCTCAGCCCAAAAAGGCTTTACGCTTTCATTGTTTAATCAATTTTTCATGCCTGTATCTTGTAATCTGAGCTACTATTTTGAAGATAACAATACTCAATACATTAACTATTGTTAATCTCCTATTGTTTTGAAATTTTGTATCATCTTTACACTATTTTCTTTTTAAAATAAAAAATAAATAAATAAATAGATCATAGGAACGGAGTGACTGTAACTGTTTCCTTTTCTTCCAACGCCCCATGATCTGCATGGTTTATGAAGAACAGTTTTCGAAGGGTAGTGCAAGCAGAAATCACTTAAAAGGCAGCTAGGTTGTAAAAGGTACTCATTCCTGATAGTTCCCCATATTTTTATTTAAATTTTTATATATGGTAAAGGTTTTAAGTAATAAAAGGCATGAAATATGAAAAAATAAAAATTGAGGAACCTCAAAAGCATCATGCTAAGTTAATGAAACCAGATATCCAAAGCAATATGTTGTATTATTTCATTTATGAAGCAGGCAAAACTATGAGGCAAAAATTAGATCAATTGTTGCCAATGGCTGGGGACAGGAAAGGCACACTGACTATACAGGAGCATGAGACTGCTTTTTAGAATGAGGGACGCATTCTCTATCTTGACTCTAAAGGAAGTTTAAATGACTATTGGTCAAAGTTCACTGGACTATACATATAAAAGGGATAAAATTTACTACATGTAAATTATAACTAAATACTAGCAATAAAAAAGTTGTAGTAGTACCATCAACTTGAAACATTTCCACCTTCATGAGTATCCTAAACAAGTATTCAAGATGTAAGACAAACAACTGACCACTTAATTTAGTGCCAGATCTTAGGTATTACCTTGCTGTACATGACAGAAATTAAATCCATGTTCCAATTTTTTCTTCCAAATATGCATTTTATTTTCAAAGACAATGCAGCTGAATTTACAATATTAGAAATAACCATAGTAAATAGAAAAAAAAAGAAAAAAGAAAAAAATGAGTTATCATTAGATAAAGTCCTTTGAAAACTTAACCTTATAAATTAGTAACCAGATACGACTGTCATATCATTAATAGCAAATGTCTTATAGCACTGAATAAGAGATGTCTCACTTTTTCTTTTCCTTTCTCTTATTTTCTAAATCAAATCCAACTTCAGAAGAACCAGTATCTGGATGGACCCTCGGAGACAGGTCAATGAAGTAGGTACCCGAAGGCAGGCTGAAGGTGTAGCTTATCTGCACCTCCTCGATCCCACAGGAACTGAAAAGCTGCTTTAGAAACCTTACAGCACTTCCTACTCTGCTTAAACAGCTGTTCAAAGCCTTTCATTATAAAATCCACATCCAAGTTTCATCCTTAAGAGCAACTAATAAATTAAATTAACATCTATTTGATTCTTTTTTTTTCCAAATCCATTTTATCTCAAGGAGAAAAGAAAACAAAAGAAAGAAAACTAAAACAAAATTTCAAAGCACGTCAATTGGGGGCAACAACGGTACACACATTGTGCATAGTCACCCCCAAATCATTCATCCAAAGCACAAAACACCTGCATTCAATTGTCCAAACAATACAGGCACAAATCTTTCTCATCAGTGAACACAGTAGTTTAGAGTTTCAGAGAAATCAGTAGTTTAACTATTTTTTATATACATAGATATATACATATACATGTTTCTTTCAGCTTCTCACACTAATGAGATAATATGATGTTTACACATGTGTGTCTTATTTATCTCACTAATGAGTATGGTCTCAAGTTGCATCCATTTACATATAAAAGTCTCCAGATTATCCTTCTTTACGGCTGCATAGTACTCTTGTCTAAAAATACCACATCTTTTTTATGCATTCTTCTGTTGATGGGGCATTTGATTCTTAAAAAAGCTAACCTTGCCCTTCCCTAACTCAGAGCTCTCCTAACTCAGCAGCCACAAGCAGGAAGGCAGTATATGTCAACACCATTCTCCACTGTCAAGGGCCTGGCTCATTTCCTCTGGTGCCTTTACAGTGCAGGTCCTCACTGGGTTCTCAGAAGTTCTGGCTACAGTAAACAAGGAAAGAGAGGATCCAGGAATTCTCCACTGTCAGTAACTACTCTGGGTAATTTTTATGTAGATAGTCTCAAGGACTTTGAAAAACATGGCTACATGTTAAATCTGGCAATAGGTTATACAGCATTATTGCGAAATTCCCACATTCTTTTTGAACTGTAATGTTATCATTAGCAGCCTATGGTTAACTCATCTAAAATTTAAAAATAAACTGCAATGCCGGGCATGGTGGCACACAATCCCAGCATTCAGGAGGCTGGAGGCAGGAGGATCACTGCAAGTTCAAGACCAGCTTGGGCAACAAGGCGAGTTCAAGATCAGCTTGAACTGCATAGCAAGCTCCTGTCTCCAAAAAAAAAGGACAAAAATAAAAAATAAAAATGAATTGCAAATACTATACAATTAAATCAATCAAGAGTAAAGCCAGGCATGGTGGCACACCCCTGTAATTCCAGCATGTGAGAGGCTGAGGCAGGAGGACTGTTTCAAGTTCGAAACCAGCTTTGGCTACAAAGCAAGCTCAAGGCCAGCCTGAACTGCACAGTGAGACTCTGTCTCAAAAAAAAAAAAAAATTCAACCAATCAATCAATCAATCAATCATACTATGTGAGCAAAGAAATAGAAAGTAAATATTAGAGAGGAATTTTGTGATGAATAGCTAGACTATAAAATCTGACAAATTCAAATCATTAATCTATTCATCATCCAAAAACTGTCTAGTAGTCTCATGGTTATAATTTTACGTATGACATACCCAAAAAATCAAAACAGAAAACTTTAATGGTTATGAAAATCTTAGCTTTTTGACTCTTTGATACATGTTTTTATCCACTGCAAACATACTTGCCTCTCACAAATAGTACAATCAGTTCATGAATCAGTCTGATTTACTTTCTTTACAGACACACATAAACAGATAAATGACTTCTTGTGTCATTTTTATATTCAATCATTACTACTACACACTACCATGACAGTCTTCATTCTGGAACACCTGAAATTATTTAAATGAATTGCCATATCAATTTCATCTTCTCTATTTACGACCTGAGCACAAAGAACACAGCACCATTTTCTTTTGACTTAATGTGTGTCCCAAAATATTCCATTTTTTTCAATTCTGATGTTGGTTTTATAAAACAAGTGATTTATGAAACTTGAGGGGTAAAAAAATGCTGGTGAATAATCTCGTATTTGTCATATTTTTCTTAACCCAGACAAAAACTGGATTCTTGATAAAGCAAACTGATGTTTCCACACTTTGTCTAACATTCCAAACCAATTCTGTTAACATTTCAAGTATCTCAGGTTGGTGGTAGTCACTGATTATTTCACCTATCTCAACAAGACTTAGCTCCACGAATTCAGGATGCCCTTTGTTTTCAAGATACAGAATACCATAAAAACAAAAAAATGAGGCAGTCTAATAATGACATAGTCCTATAACCAGGCTTATTTTCAAGAACATCTATCTCTAACAACTTTCATAAACACCAAGAAAAGAAAAACTGTATCAGCAATTAAAACCAAAAATAAGGTGATGTCAGTGAAAACTGATTTAAAAAAAAAAAAAAGTAGGGCTAGCCTTCTGTTTATTTATTTTTGGATTTTTTTGAAGCCACATGAACAAAGCAGAGAGAGATTTGGGGCATGAGAAGAAAGACTATAATAACAAATGACAAAGAAAAAGCAGAAGTACTTGATTTCAACTAGCAGAGAGATCAAACACTGAACTAGAATCTGCAACTCTGAGGAATCCACAGCCTATTTTAGCCTCCATTTCTTCATGTATAACCTTACCTATTTAAGCCAGGTGCGGCGGCAAGTGCCTGTAATCACAGAACTCTGGGAGGCTGAAGCACAGAGATCACAAGTTCAAGCCCAGCCCAGGCAATTTAGCAACCTAGTGAGACCCTGTCTCAAAAAAATATAAAAAGTTCTGGGAATACTGCTCAATGTGAAAGCCCTGGGTTCAATCCTACTACCATTAAAAAAAAAAAAAAAAAAAAAAAAAACCTATTAGGGCCGGGGTTTAGCTCAGCGGTATAAGCACCTGCCCGAGGTCGTGAGTTTGGTCCCTGATACAAAAAAACAAAACAAAACAAAACAAAAAAACACTTATTTCAAAAAGTTGCTATAAGGAAAATGCATATTGTGCATGTCCAGGTACAACATAAAAGTTCCTAATTCATTAGTGAACAAAGTAAGACATTGAAAAAAAATTAAGCAACTGGAACAGTAGGTAAGAAAAAACTTGTTCACAAACCTCTGAAGGTGATTTTTAAAAATACTATACTGAGCCGGATGTGGTGGCACACACCTTTAATCCCAGGACTCGAGAGGCTGAGGTAGGAGGTGCATTGTGAGTTCGAGGCCGGCTTGGACTACAATGTGAGCAAGGGCAGCCTGAACTATATAGTGCAACCCTGCCTCAAAAAAAAAAATAGGGCCGGGAGTTTGGCTCAGTGGCTTAAGCGCTTGCAGGGCAGGTGTGAGGTTGTGAGTTTGAGTCCTGGTACTGCAAAAAAAAAAAAGAAAAAAAAAATACTACACTGATTTTCATAAAGTAGTGAAGAATTGACTTTAACAACTAGAAATTAGTAACTCTGATGACACCTAGCATATCCTGAAAACAAGTGATTTATGAAACTTGAGGGGTAAAAAAATGCTGGTGAGGTTTGGTGGGGGGACAACTCTTCTACATTGTTGGTGGGAATGCAACCTACTACAACTACTATGGAAATCAGTATGGACAGTCCTCAGAAAAAATGAAAACTAGAAATTCTATTCAACCCAGTTATTTTCCTTCTAGGTATTTTCCCAAAAGAGTAAAAGATACCATATTACAGTAATATATGTACATCCATGTTTATAGCCACACAATTCGTAACAGCAAAATCACAGAAATGACTTCTATGTCCATCAACAGAAGAATAAATAAAAGAAAATGTGATGTTTATACACAATGGAGTACTACTCTTGCTATAAGGGATAAACACAAACAATTTGTAGGAAAATGGATACACCTTAAGACCATAATTTTAACTGACACACAAGTTTAATATCATATAGTTTCTTTCATAGAAGAAATCCAAAGTAAAAATGAATTAAAGAACAAAATCAAAGATACAAGAAACAGGAAGACAGAGCTTCTGCAAACAGGAAGGAGACTAAGAGATGGAGGGAGGGGAGCGCATAAGGGAAGAGAATTTAAAAAGAATTAAGATGTGTCATGAACATGTACTAATTACCCACAATGAATGTCTCCATTATGTACCACAAACATGTACTACAAAAAAAAAAAAAAAGAAAGAAAGAAAGAAAGAGAAAATCAAAATCACATTATACTGTACCTTAGATCATTTGGGTTGCTATAATGAAATACTTTAGATTGGAATATTTATAAATAATAGAAATCTACAATTATTTCCCATGTTTCTGGAGGCTGGGAAGGCCAAGATCAAGAAGCTAGCAGATTCAGTGTTTGATGAAAGCTCCTTCTGTGCTTCATAGATGGTGCTTCTTGCTGTGTCCTCGCAGGGCATAAAGAACAAACAGCTCCCTTGCACCTCTTTTATAAGGACACTAACCCCATTCATAAGTGCTCTCCCCTTATGACTTAATCACCTCCTGAAAGAACCATTTCTTAATACTATTTCATTGGCTATTAGATTTCAAAATATAAATTTGGGAGCATATTCCAAATCCAAAGTGTGTTTTATTTACACGATCATGCTATTTCCTTCACTCAAGGCATAGTTTATTTTTAAATAAAAGAAAATCTACCTCAAAATGTAACACTACTAAGCGCCTGCCTGGCATGTGCAAAGTTGTGAGTTCAATTCCCGGTACAAAAAAAAAAAAAAAAAAAGTACCACTACTAGCTACAAGTAAGACAAATTTTGTATTTTTAAAAAACTAACATGTTAAAACATCATAATGCTTAAAC
This sequence comes from Dasyprocta punctata, assembly GCA_004363535.1. Lineage (NCBI taxonomy): Eukaryota > Metazoa > Chordata > Mammalia > Rodentia > Dasyproctidae > Dasyprocta > Dasyprocta punctata. The sequence continues at coordinate 4,285 of RJWM01009939.1, read as the reverse complement.
AGAATGGTTAGAATTGATAATTTTAGAAACGAAAATTGAGATGCTAACATAAAAAAATACTCAGGGCAAATCAACATCCAAAAAAAAAAAAAAAACCACTTACCTCCTTAACTCCAGTAGAGGAAGTAAAGGTAATGCGTTGATCTTTGATCTTCGTAAATAAGAAATACAGGTAGTCTCACTCTAAGGCCTTAAAAACTGTCCTTGAATATATGGCATGGACATATAAAATATGGTAAGAACAGCAATACCTCTCTTACCTTTAAAGGGCTGTGTCTTAGTTACTTTTCTCAATGCTGAGACAAAATACCCAACACCCAAAGCTAAAGGAGGAAAGGTTTATTTGGCTCACAGTTTGCAGAGGTTTCAGTCCATAGTCGGATGGCTCCATGGCAAAGAGGCATCACAGAGGAGAAATACTCCAAGACAAGCAGGCAGAAAAAGACCAGTAGCCCTCTTTCTGTCCCTTACATTTTATGTAGGCTACCCACCCTAGGGCAGGCGCAGCACTCACACCTTTAATCCTAGCCACAACTATGCCAAACCAATCAGTGTGCTGATTTACTAATCACACACCCATGTTCCAGAACCACACACTCTAGACCCAGCCACCTCTGAAAAGCCTACATTTGGGGGAAATGTCTAGACTCAAGCCGTAACAGGTCGTCAAGAGACATGCACAGATAGGTTTTAAGTTTGTTTACCTTTTCAATTTCAGGCTGATTACCTTTTTATAAATAAAAAATTAACACTACAATAGTATTGATACTTAAGTGAAGTTTCATGTATTTTTAGAACAACGCTATACTGAATAACATTTTATCATGTAAATAATGAAATCATTTTAGAACTGTGTATCACTGTAGTAATTTTTCTTTTATGTAAACACTCAATGACACAAATTCTGATTGACTGAAATGGATACAAAGCCTCATAAAACCCAACCTCCACCAAGTTATAGTATTTGTTCATTAAACAAACAGTTGTTACTTGTAAAAGTATTGTAGTGATGGGCCAGGGATTTAGCTCAGTGGCATAAGCACCTGCCTATCAAGCACAAGTTCATGAGTTTGATTCCTGGTACCAAAAAAAAAAAAAAAAAGAATACAACCCTCTTTCAATAATAGTTTTCAATAGATGATAAGAAATGATATATGCCCAAATAAGTAGAATACAAAAAAATCACATGATAAAAACATGCATAACAGAAACATCAATCAAGTTTAACAGAAGTTCAGAGAAGGGAATGGTATTTCTAGCCATGGAGGGAAATAAGAAAGAGTCCGAGGGGCTAAGTAAAAGCTCTATGGTAAAACACATGCTTAGCATGTGGGAAGTCATGGGTTCAGTCCCCAGCACCAAGGGGGAAGATGGGGGATGACTTCAAAGAAAAAGCTTGATTTCTGCTTGATCCTCATGGATCAATGGGATTCTAAAAAATGCTTCCAGTGAACTAGGGAAAACACAGTTTCAATAAACAGTACCAACAACTTTCCAGTATTCACTCACTATTAAAATAAAAGTTATACTTGACACACTCCCTATGTCACCCCTTATCTCCTGTCCCCCATTCTTTTGCTCACCAAATCTTACTGACTGTAATCTCCTGAAGCATCTCTCAAGTCTATTTACTTCTTTCTTCTCCACCACATCCTTGACCCAAATCACCATCATCTCTTACCCAAACTAAATGATCCTCTGAATGATCTCCCTGTTCCACACGGATCTGTTTTCTACATTGCTGTCAGAACAGTCTTTTTGATAAAACTAACATCAGGCATCCCCTTCCAGATCCAAATCCTCAGCATGGCTACCTCTCCAGTCCTAAACCATGTTCTATCCTATTCTCTGTGCTTCAGTCACACTGGCTCTTATTTAGAATTTCTCAAACTCCCCATGCACACTAACGCGAAGACCCCTATACCTGCTATCTTCTTCATCTGGAACACTCAGTAATCTCCTGCACTTAGTTAATTATTACTCATCTTTCAGGACTTGATGTAACTGTTACTTCTGCAAGGAAGTATTTCCTATTCTCACATATAAACTGCATCATGTAGTTATACACTCTATGACTTATTCTGCATTTATTTGAGTTTAATTAACTTCCTGAGTATCTAAGTATCATTATTAGAATAGGGTTCAGAAATAATTTTGCCACAAATCAGATCTACCAATATACACATTTGTTCCTAAGTTGATATTTTCTTTTCTGTCAAAATATTTATGGTGAACCCACAAATATAGGCATTATTGTCCTATACTGCAATGTATAGTTCATAGGCCGAATTCAATTCTCTTATCAGTTCCCTCTACCCTTACCACATATTGTATATTTAGAAAATAACTTTAAGCCTAATATTGTGACTTACTAGCTGCTAGTAAGGAGCCTAAGTAGTTAGGTCTAAATGTAGAAAAACTTTGCCAAAAACCAACACCTTAAAACGTGGGAAGAAAATGTTTCAGTAATTTATTCAGGTCAAATATGCATTCCCAGTTTTAACTACATTTATAGGAAGAAACATACTGCGAAATTTATAGTCAAGGCTTATTCTGTTGGACTTCAACAGTTCACAATATATCTGAAAGAAATTTAACATGAAAGGTTTTTTTATTACACTGTTAGGTGGCTACATGGATGACACTAAGGAGATGTAATGATCCATTTGAGTAGTAACTCTAAATAAAAGGCATTAAAATATCCAACCTATTAGAGGCCCAATAAGACAATGCCATGCCTCTCTTAAGAAGTGAATGCATCAAACCTGAAACTGCAAAGAGAAAAGAACACTACTAATTTGTTCTAGGACATGTCATAATTCAGGCCCCAAAATAAAAAGAACTGCTGCTAGAAGCCAAAATAGAATAACAAGGCCCAGATTTACACACTTATTGCACCAAATAAAGGACTTCTCTTATTATTTCAATCTCTTCAGATGCTAAACTATTTGAAGCAACAATACTATTTTATTGTGGAGTTTATAAGTAGAAGTAAAATGTATAACATTACAAAGACTGGAGAGAAATGAAAGTATAATGATACTAGGTTCTTACTGTGAAGTGATGTAATACTGAATGTATTACCTGAATGACAAATCTAAATGCTGCCTAATGTAAGTTAAAGACATACACTATAAACCATAAAGCACTAAAATAATGCAAAGCTACAAGATGGAACCATGAAATTACACAATTATTAGAAAAGAAAGAGTAAAAAAAATAGAAAACAAGACAAAAAAAATACAACAGTCTGAAACCTACCCATATTAATAATCACATTGAATAAAAGTCTAAATACCCTAAATGAAAGATTTAATAAAAGACTGAGCTGGATGTGGTGGCACAAGTGTAGCATCCCAGCACTTTGAAAGCTGAGGCAGGAGGTTAGATCCAGGTTCAAGGCCAGCCTGGACTAAATGGTGAGTTCAAAGTCAGCCTGAACTACATAGTGAGACCTTGTCTCAAAAAAATAAAAATAAATATAATAAATAAAAGACTGACATAACTATATACTGCTTATGACAAATAGCAAAAGCAATTCTAGGCAACAAAGGCAAGACAGGGGGCATCAAAATCCTTGGTTTGAAATTAAAAGGTTATTTAATCTGGTAACTTAAACTACAGGTGCAGGCTTAAAAGTAATTTAAATACAAAGCTACCTTGATAAAAACTGCATGGTACTGGCAAAAAAAAAAAAAAAATCCAGACCTGAGAATCAATGGAACAGAACAGAAGATGCAGGAAGAACTCCAAGCACACCCAGTTACCTTATGTTTGGCAACGGCACCAAGCACCTTCACTGTGAGGAAGACAACCTCTTTAATAAATGGTGGTGGGGAAACTGGCATTTCACTAAAGACTAAAACTAGACCCGCATCTCTCACTATGCAATAAACTAAAACCAAAGTGAATCAAAGATCTAAATATTAAAACAGAAACACGTAACTTGCTAGAAGACAGAATAGGTAGAACTCTTAAAGACATATATGTAGTCAAGGACTTTATGAACAAAACCTCAACTGCACAGGAAATATTACAAAGAATCAACAACTGGGATCACATCACATTAAAAAGCTTGTCACACAGAAAAAGAAATCACCAAAAAAGTGAAGAGAAGCCGGGCGTGGTGGCGCACGCCTTTAATCCCAGCACTCGGGAGGCTGAGGTAGGCGGAGCGTTGTGAGTTCGAGGCCGGCTTGGGCTACAACGCGAGCGCAAGGCCGGCCTGAGCTACACAGTGCGACCCTGCCTCGAAAAACCTGGGCTGGGAGTTTGGCTCAGTGCC
>RJWM01009938.1:30157-65828 GCA_004363535.1 Dasyprocta punctata | reverse complement strand
AGTTTTAATTGTTTTTTATATCATTTTTATTCAAAGGCTTTTATATTCCTCCAGATAAATCCTGATCCATGTTAAGTGTAGACATAACCTAACTTGTTACTAAAAACAGACAATTTAAATAGGCAATGTAATGGTTTTGGATTACCTTTGTAAATTTTCTAAATCAAATCTCTAAGAGATTAATCAAAAAATCAATGTAAACACATTAAAAAATACATAGGTAACCATTCCAAATATGACTGAGTATAAAAATTTATATAGTATCATAATGAACTTGCTGAAAAAAATTAAACATTTAGAATTTCTGCAGCTGTCCCTCAACTCTAAAGCACTAAAATTCCTCGGTAATTTACTAAACCAACAACGTAATCCTTAGTACAGCAACACCATTTTAAGATAATCATTGAAAGGCTACTTATAACAAAAATGGTAATCAGTATAAGGACAATTTTTAAAAATGTTTCAATACATTTATGTAGTGCTATGAACCTTGCTCAGCTTTTAATGTGCTTATGACAAAATAAAAATTTCATACTGGATCAACAAGACATAAATAACTTCATAACCTTTACTGTTACACTTTTTCCACTTGCAAAAACTTTAGGTTTCACTTCAGTCAGTTTTCTAACCTATATTACTCATTTCTACATAAGAAATTGCAAACCTCTCTAGCTCCACCATTAAATGATTAAGGTCATGGATTTTCTATTAATGAAGACCCATAATGATACTCTGTTACAGTTCTCATTATCCACTCAAAAGAAGGAACTCTCAAATGTTTGCACATGGCTTCCTTGTTGGAAGAGTCTTATTTATGCAGAACCAAACATAAAATTGTTATATTGCTGATGATGCTAATTTTGCAATCCTCTCTTCAAAAATTAAGTCTGAAAATTTCACTTTCTGACTTAAAAAAAAAATGTATTTATGCCAAACCCAAGTTGAAAATGTTAGCTCTCTCATTTAAAACCATTTCCCAACAAATTCTCAACTAAAATGAAATATACTAATGAGCTAGTCACCAGTTAAAACTAGAACTTTAAGGCAAAATTTGAAAAATAATTATTGTTTTCCAACTCCCCCTCCCCAACTTTTTAAAAGAATTCACACTTTCTCACTGTCAATACAAAAGGCCTTTATACATTATACTTGTAAATTTCTCTTTCAGTGAATGGATGATGTGGATTAAGAGCTTTTGTGTTAATTCCCAAGATCTACGCATATTCACTTGATCACTCATAACAGTAATTTAGATTGGTAAGAAAAAATTTTAAAATTCTTTACCAACCAATGGAAGTGGGATAATTTTATGAGTGACTAAAGAAAAGATTTAACATATAAACACAAAGATTAGCCATCTTTTTCCTAGATTGAAAATGTAAACAGAAGTTCTCCGCAGTTGTCTGTTAACAGTTATTTATTAATTGTTCCACAATAGTACTAAAGTTCATAACAAACCAAAGTACCAAAATGGGTCTGAACTAAAAGAATGACAAAACAAAAAGTTTTCCAACCAAAGAGCTCCTTTACCTTTTAAATTCTTTAAGACCACTATTAATATTGGTGTAAACTTTATATTCCCTTTCTTTCAAAACTTACTCCTTTTCTTCTCTATTCTAAGATATCCCTTAGCTCCCTTAATATTCAACCGTGGTCATTATTCTTCTATTCTCTACAACTTCAGAGGACAATTTTTTTCCTGTGAAATATGTGGTCAAATTCTTAAGTTTTTCTCTAGCTATTTACACGTCCCAAGAGTTACCTATTTCAACATACAACTTGCTTTATAAGTTGCACAGCACACTTCCACTAGCTAGTCACAGTTGGGTTATATTTAGTTTTAATCTTTGAAAAAGCTCAGCATTACTCCTCCAAATAAAAGGGTATGCATGGAATGGTTGTGCGTTTTCTTTCATTTTTGCAGTACCTATCTGGAAAGCTATTTTTGTGCAAGAAAAAAAAATAGAAAAAGAACTTCAGTAGTTGGCTAATTACACAGTATTAACATATGTCTTCATTGATGGAAAATAGTGTACTGTCAAGTCTAGCAGCTATACAGTAGCTACCAGATGAAAAAGTGCAAATTATAAATTCTATTCAGCTTATTATTTAACCCACAAAACTCTATGGCTTTATGTAATTTAAATGTATACCACAAATGCTAAGCTGCATATAAAGAAATTTTAAAGTAACTCTTAATATTTAATTATGTTTTAAAGATAATTCTCTAACTGTGTAATAAACTTCAGTGTTTTGGCAGCCTTCTAAGGAAGATTTTGGGGTTTTTATTTTGTGGGACTAGGGACTGAACCTAGGACCTTCACACTAAGCCTTTTCATATTTTCTTTGAACAGGGTCTTGCTAAATCTGTTGCCCAAGCTGCCTCACCCTCCCAGAATGCTGAGATAATAAGTATGCGCCAACACACCCAGCTCATGAAGAGATTCTTAACCTAGGGTCCATAGGTAAAAATTTTCTTCAGTCATCTATGAGTACAGCCTGATCGATGTAAATACATTTCTGCTAGTGTAGGGATTCAAACAGACACTGTTACTAAGTGCCTGAAGAATCTGTGACCCCAAAAATGTTATGCAGTATTTGTTTGCATGATTCTAAGATTCATTTAGAATTCAGGTAGACTCTACATTCAAATACAGCTAATACTTGAAAAAAAAGCAAATGAATTCAAGGAAAGCAGAAAGAATTTTAAAAGTGTAAGTCCTCTTTATCATCTGATAATTATCTCTTTAGAAACACTCTCACAGAAGATTTTTTTTTTAAGATTTTTTTTTGATCAAGGGGAGAAACAATAGAATTCCAAGATACTGTCTCCAAGCAAATGTTCGTTTTAAATAAACTATTCAGTACATAAAAATATAACAAGTGGAACACAATTTCTCTCAAAATGTACCATGAACTGCTTTTCACGTCAGGGTGCAAGATTAGCAACCACAAATCTCTCTTCTTAAATAACAAGAGCCCATAACCAAAATCTATGTGGAACATTACCGATTATCTATACAACCTCATGCAACATGATGCATGCATTATATCATAATACTAACAAAAGAGTCTGCCGTCACATTGAAAAAATGAAATCCTATCATTATGTATCACAGAAAACACAAAGACCACTAAACTAAGAAAATGATAGTCTTCAGATGCTTCACTTATAAAAACAGAACTCTAAAATTCAAAAGTTTTCTTTTTTGAAGGAAGTTCTGCTTAACAAGAATCGATGAATTTGGAAGCTAAGGATTGTACATTTTCACAAGGGGAGGCCATAAACTCACCCTAATCAGGGTTAAATACTACTAATGACAACTACAAGATACTAGATAACAAGGAATGAACAAAAATATTTACCTCTCTCATCTGATTAATGTACTACAGAATTGAGGTACAAATATTCATATCACTCTGTAATTTTTCTTAAATTGAAAGCTCTTAAATACAAGCTTTTTCCCACATTGTTCTGCTCTTACTGAACTACTACACAAATTGCTGACCAGCAATTACTAAATGAAGGTATCATTCTGAATTTAGAGAGCACAATAGAAATCCAAAGCACTGCTTCCTACTTCATAGCCTGTCTTAAACTAAAACATTGTAGTTTTCAAATAATCAAATTCAGATACAGACATTTTGCTAAAAAAAAAAAAAAAAAAGCAGGTGGGTGGCTTAAAAAATGATTCAGTACATCTAAATAGAAATCTGTACAGGGAAATCAATAATTGGATTTCAACGCAGAATGAGTGAAGCTAGCCGGACACAGTGACACATTCCTATATGTCAGCACTTGGGAGGCAGAAGCAAGAGAATTACCACAAATTTGCGGCCAGCCTGGGCTACAAAACAAGACCCTGTCTTAAGAAAACTAATAAGTAAGTAAGTAAATAAATAAATAAATAAATAGGTAAATAGATATGCAGACATTTTTTTAAAAAATCAGTCAAGATCCTGTTTAGCAAAGAGTTTTAAAAGAATAAACAAATCTACAGAATAACTCCGGCAAAGTTAATCTAAATTTCCAAAACACATCATTTCTCTACAACAGTATCATATATTAAAAAAAACAGAGCTTCAAAGATCTATTCTACCCTTCAATATTTTTATTTCTAATCCCTCAACATTTGTAGCGGCTAGATTTTAAAGCACAAGTCTCATAGTCTTAGCTATCTACAACTTTTCTCCACCTTTAAGTTACCATATTTACTTTCAAATACCTTGTCTGCATCTTCAATATTTACATGGTTTCCCTCTTTCCTAATACCTATACTCTCAATTTAACATTGTCATGATTTAAAAACTTTCTTTACTAAAAATATTCAAGACCATTTTTACATGTTACACTGTCTTTTTACAACCTTTTTGAGTTAAAAAAAAGGATGCACTTTGAACCTGAATCCAATTAGTCTCCATAATCATTCTATAGGAATATTTAAAATGACTAACCCAATTTCAATAAGACCTGTTCCAAAATACAGAATATTAGATTTCTATTCTTTATATTGTATACCTCGAATATAAAATATTCAACTTATTTCCAAATAAAGTAAACCCCAGAAACATAAAACGTTTTACAAAATACAATAAAAATAGAAGTTCCAACATTGTAAGTTACACCACTAATGTATTTATGAAATGAGTCCACGGAAAACTCTGAAAATAGTGACTGATAAAGTGATATTTCCTTTCTTCAATTTTGTGATTAACAGGACTTTTATTGGTAGTAAACTAGCAAACAATCAGAATAATACATATGCAGTTTTCAGTACACACAATAAAAGTTAAAGAAATCCAAAACCTGTATAAAACAAAAAAATTAAGAGAAAAATCATACAGCTTAAGCGATACAGTGGTAAAGGTCCTTTCCATTCTTTAATTACAGCTTGTACTCTGTACCCAATGGAACTTACCGCACTTACTGAAATAAGAAATACAGACATTTTAGTAATGAGTGTATTTAAGAGAATTAAACACATTTTCTAAGAATTGGTGACCCTGTAGCTGCTAAAGCTAAAGGGAGGAAAATGGGGAAAGGAAATTAACTAGTATTTTGTAACCATTTTTAATAATTTCTTATTTTCCAAACACTGCTTTTATAACAGAAGTGTTTTACACTTGCACAATATTAATTACTTTATTATACATGGAAGCCTGTGGTAGGCTGATTACACAATAAGACTGCAAACAACCAGTGGTACTTTTCTGACGTCAGAAAAGTACATAAGACTGAAACATCACCAAAAGTACATAAAAAACTCATCAGCATAAACATCAAAGTACATTAAAAAATATAATCAGAAAAAAATACAATTGCTAAAAAGTGGTTTAGAGCAGAGCCACTGCCTATCAGTAGCTTCAAATGGCAATTAGCGTTCATAGCAAGTTTTGATGACTTTACAAGACCCCTGTACAATACTGAGCAATACACCCCATTAAAATGTACATTAAAGGCTGCAATTTCACAAAGAGGTTCTGATGTCATTACTAAATACACACTTATCCCTTACATAAGCTATGTCACCAGGTGGAATTATACCCCTCTTGGTATCTATAGGTCTGAGTTCATGAACTTTTATTATACATGGGTATCTATATGGGGTTGTTCTTTAAAAAAAAAAAAAAATTAAAAAGAGGTTGGGGATGTTTACCCTATTGTTTAGTATTTGGATGCCAAAGGTACATAAAATGTATAATCAATTACCTATTGGAATGTAAATCATTCTAAAATTGAAACCAAGATAGGGAAAAGAGAGAACAAGAGAAGCCTAGAACTCTGACAGATTAAGAATCAAAAGCCAGAAGAGACGTTGATATTTAATAGCACAGACAAGAGAACATTTTTTGGGCCATATATAATAAATAATGCATACTCCAAATTTCAATGAATTATGTGATTCCAATACTAGAACGCCGACCACTTGGGCTTGAACACTGTACTAGATAACAATAGAATCACTTAATGGAATTACAGCCTTGTTACAGTTAGTTTAAAAAGAGGGTGCTTTGTTTCCTTCTTCTTTTATTAAAGCTATCATTCCAGGCTTTTGATCTAAGATCCAAAAATATTTGTTCTACCGGCTGGAATGAATGTGGTTTGGAAGTTCAGAGTACATTTAAAAGCTGCAACAAAATATAGGTAGCCAACAATCTCAGAATTTTGGATCAGCCCAGATGTGAGATAGCAATTTGAAATGTTTTCAATCCCTTACTTAATCATGAAATGTGTATACCAGCCTAGAAAGAACAATCTGAAATGTTTTCGATCCCTTACTTAAATGATGACTTGTATATCATACTATTTGTAAAACTGGATATTCCATTACGGTGATAACGTACAGAATTCCCATGCGTTATTACACTTTCCTGAGAGTAAAGCAATTAGAATAACCTTAATCCTAGCAACAAAATTTTTTTGCTTGTTTTGTTTTGTTTTTTGTTTTTTTGTAGGTTTTGTTTTTTTTTTTATTTTTTTTATTTTTATTTTTTAATTTTTTTTTTTTTTTTTTTTTTTTTTTTTTTTTTTTTTTTTTTTTTTTTTTTTTTTTTTTTTTTTTTTTTTTTTTTTTTTTTTTTTTTTTTTTTTTTTTTTTTGCATTTAAAACTTTTGGGCTATTCCCTGACGATCTATACATGTAAATTTGATTGCTAAACATTGTCACTTTGAATGTCAAACTATTTTTAATCTATTGATTTGGATTAAAAATCATAATACAAACAGAGCTAAAATCACGCTAACAAAATAAACTAAATATGAAAAGTTGCATTGAAAGGGCATTACATTATTCTTAATAGGATCGTGTAGAAACATTCCAATGGCAGTGTTCTCAAAATAAAACAAAATTACATTAGAAGACCCCCAGCCTGGTCACTTTTGGGACCTTACCTGTAACTCTGGCTGGTAGGTGTTTTTACTCTTGTACTACATGGCTCACTTACATCAGACATCATATTTGTATACCCTGAGAAATCTGACACTGAAGTCCTTACTCTATGGTCCACTTCTCCATTAGAGTTAGTGATAAAGGTCATTGGCACCCTGCTGCCCGACTTAAACTGAGAACCAAATGCTTGTGCAAAGTTCTCAATCTGGTACGTTGTTCTAGGCTCTATGTCTTTCTGAGGATCTATCTGGCTAGCTAACTCCTGAGATGGAATCTGAAAGCTCGTTGAGGACTCTAAGTTCTTCTGTTCCTTCTGGCTAGTCAATTTCTGAGATGAAGACTGGAAGGCTGATGAAGTCTCTAAGTTCTTCTGAGAATCTATCAGATCATCCAGCTCCTGGGAAGGTGTCAACTGCTGATGTGTAGCATCCAAAGCAGATAAATAAAGACCTGGTTGAGATCCAAACAACATCCCAAAAGGAGGCTTTGGCAATGAAGATGGCAACACTGAGGTAACGGACTGGCCAAAACCACACTCCAAAGGAGATGTAGTGTATATTTGTTTTTCTGGAAATAAAGTGTGGTTGTGGAGAGGTGAAGACAAACTGACAAATTGGAAACCAGGTCCAATAGTAAAACCTGCATTAGTGGATTTTTCAAAAGCCTGTTGGAGGTATTTGGAGTATTCTTGCAACACACTTGCTTTATCATTTGAAGGTGTTTGGGTGCCTGGGCTCAAATTTTCTTCTTGAACCAATTCTGAGTGTTCTCCTGAGGTGTGTAAATCCACTCGTGGTTCTGTTATATTGAAAGGATCTTCTTTCTGGCTTTCCGATTTGTTGGAGTATTGATCCAAAATACTTTGTAAAACCTCATCAGGAATTCCAGACTTGTCATGACAAGACTTAATTTCAGCATTGAGAGCTGAGGAGTCAATAAGTGACAATGGTGCCTCATTGTCCAAAACACTGACACCTGCAGACTGAATGACAGACTGTTGGGAGACCATGTGTCCCACATTTATAGAAAAGGCACTGTTGCTGCTGGCAGTTGGTAAATATCTTCTTTTCTTTGAAAACTGCATGGCATCATCATAATTACTACTTATCTGACCTTGTTTGCCACTTGTACTTTGGAGAAGACTAATGGTCTCCACACTATTATTTGATACTATACCAAGTGAGCCACTTGGTTTCCCAGACAAAGATTTCTGTCCAACTATGTCTGGTAATGGTGACACAAAATTAAGGTAGTTTTTATCAGTATTCTTTCTGCTTCCTTTCTTGAAGATCAATTTTGGCACCCTTTTCTGCAATTCATCTATACCAGTGCCAATTATGCCTCCACTGGAAGACACAGTAGGCATTTCTACTGAGTAACTCTGCATGTTTATATTATTTGAAATTTGTGATTCATTTGTTTTACCAGTCTTCTGTTCCTTATTTTCAATAGCTATACTTTTTGACTTTGATTTTCTCCTTGAAGAACTTGTATTTCCCTGAGACAATGCAGCCAGATTTCCCATATTGTTATGGTTTGATGACCCAGGTTCTGCACTAGCGGTTCCTTTCGCTATGGCTTCACCACATGTGCGCCTGTGCTTCAACAATCTATCAGTCCTTGAAAAATACTGTTGGCAAGTGTCACACTTATATGGCTTTTCTCCACTATGTGTCCTCTTGTGTCTCTCCATATGGTACTTCTGAATAAACTTCATGCTGCATTGATCACATCCAAAGGGCTTCTCTCTACTATGAATTTTCTCATGTCTCTGCAGTAGGTATTTCTGAATGAAACCCATACTACACTGGCTGCACTGGAAAGGTCTTTCTCCTGTATGAATGAGGACATGTCTCCGCAGGTGATAGGAGCTTCGGAAAGCAGCACTGCAGTGATCACAGATATGAGGTTTCTGACTTGGGGAGAGGATGGCACCTTCTCCATCTCCAACCAAAGAAGGTTTGGAAGATGCACTTGGCTTCCTCTTGGCTTTGATTCCCTGAGATTCTGGCTTTGGCCTCTTTGCCTTCTTGACATTAGTGTCCTGCTTTGGCTCCTCATTGCCATGGTCATCAGTCCTGCTACTGCTGCTCAGTAATACATCGCGGTGGTGCTGGGCTGGTTGCTGCTGGACATGCTGGTGGAGAATACTGAGGTCCTGGATGACACCGTGGCTCCCCCCTTCCCCGCCTCCTAGGCCTGGAGATCTTTCTTCAGTCCCGGCGAACAGCCCCCCATAGTGGTGGTGGTGATGGTGGTGGTGGTGAGACTGCTGTTCCTCAGGATCTGTGGGTTTCTCCTGCTTGATGCTAACCAAAGACTGCAAGAATCCCCAGGAGGTCCTCTGAGAAGGGAAGGCCGCGGCTGACGCCGCCGGCTCCTTCTTGAAAGTCATGTCCGGGGCTGGCGGAGGGGGGGGCTCAGCGGCCGGGGCTGCGGAGGTAGAGGAGGATAACACGCACTGCGGGGGAGGGGCGGCCGACCCCGCCGGCCGGGTGAAGCTGGTGACCGGGGGAAGCCGGTGGTTGAACATAACCATACCCTGGGGGAAGGTGGGCTCCATCTCGGCTCTCCTGCCGCTGCCGCTGCCGCTGCCGGGGCCGCTACTGCCGCAGCCGGGGCCGCTACTGCCGCTACTGCCGGTACCGCCGCCGCCACTCAGGAACCCACTGCCGATTTTCATACCCCGGAGGAGGCCTGGCTGAGGAAAGGAGGGGGAAGAGGCGAGAGGGAGGCTAGGAGGTGGAACCGGGCCCCGGGCCGGGACCACGGCAGCGCTCAGGACCCCGCCGCGCCGCCGCCCAGACCGCAACGCGCCCAGCACTTATTACTAGCCCCGTCGCCTCAAGCACCGGCACGCAGGGCCGTGCGACTCGTCCCTGGGCCTCGCCCTCTCCCTCCCAGATCCACCGGCAACACTTACGGGTCCCGCCGCCGCCGTAGCCGCCGTCGCCTCCAGTTAATAAAAATAACGCCGTCCTCTCCACAATGGAATTAAAAGCCTCCCCAGTACTGCGCAGCCGCGGCGCGGGGTCTGCTGGGAACTCCTCGACCTGGCCAGAGGCAGCTCGGAGAACTCAGAGCGCCTGCGCCGCAGTTTCCGCCCGGCTTGCCTGTCAATCACAGGGGCGGTTGGGCGGAGTTGGGGGGGTCCGGGGTAGGTGGGGCGGAGATTGGAACCGTACTGAACAGGGGCTTCTGAGAATAGATGTGATTGGTGGCCTGCACCCAAGAGATGAAAGTAGTTGAGGGCTGCTGGGGGAGAGCTGCTTAGGAGGTGTAACCCAAGGGGCGAGAAGCTGGTGCGGGGGGGTGGGGGATAGTATCGCAGCGTGGCGTGGGAGCTGCAGAGAAAGGGGTTAGAGGAGAAGATGAGGGAAACTGAGGACTGAATGTTAGGGCTTTCTTCACTTTAGGGTTTGCAATCCAGGTATTAAATGAAAACCAAACCCACAAGCAGGTCATTTCGGGCACTTTTATTTCTGTCTAAAAGCATGAAAGTTAATATGCCCACCATTCTAGATATTTCTGTTATTCTTTCTAGGTTGGAAACAATAAGAATGCATATTTTTTGCATTTAGAGGAGGAACTAATTTTGAAACCACAAGAAAGGTACCGTTGCAAAAAAGAGAGTAAAAAATTGTCCTACTGCCAACCTACCTGAAGGCTACTGGAAAGGGAAACCACGTGCGATCCAGGTGCAGTAGACCTGTAAAACACACCCACACACATACTTCATCATCCTCAGATGCTATTTAAATGCCCGTGAAGCCTCCCAGGCTGGCTAATGAGTCTGTTAGCCACGTTGTATTACTGACTCTTACATTATTTGTGAACTGACCACCAGGCCCTTCTAAAATCTCTGCTAGAATACATTCTTTCTTCCACAGTACAGAACACCAAGAAACGCATGCAAAGTTAAAAATTTTTCTATCAAGGGAAAATTATAAAGTAAGACCTTGCAAAGTTACATCAACAAAACCAAACAAGTACTTATTCAATGCCTAAAGTAGACAAGGTGCTGGTTTTCATATTAAATACACAAAAATTTAAACCAACAAATTTCCTAAAGGTATTTATAAATCACAAAAAAATTCAATAAAAAAACAAGACTATGATAATAATTTATTAAGATAGTATATTTTAATGTCCATTTTCTCATATGATTTCTCTAAGTAAATAATTTCTCATAATTAATAAATAACCTCTGAGAAATTTCACAATTGAAACCATAAAGATTATTTGCCAGCATTTATAGGCCTGTCAGAGCCTGCCTGAAGAAGTTAACAGAAAATATTTATTGAGCATTTTTGAGAAAAGAAAAAATTGTATTTTTCTAACCCCATGCAACTACATAAAAGCATCTCACCTTTTAAACTGAAACTTTAATACTGTCAAGTATAGATAAGTATTAAAGACTGCAAATTCAAAACTTCAGGCAGTAGTAAAACATTAGTCAATGCCTGTGAGAAATGAGGCTGTCCCTTTATTCAGGGTGTCAGTGTTTAATAGTAAGTTGAGATGCATATAAGCTAGTCCAAGCATGAAGGGCAGTAGGGCACTCATATGAAAAGCCAACTTTGTTCCTCAGTTATCAAGATAAGAAACCTGTCATTTCTCTCATTCACTCTGGCAGCCTTGAGATACTCCTAGCAGACTTACCTCTGTGTTGTACACCCCATATATCAGGAAGATGAAGAGACCCTGTAAAATAAAATGGAGGGGAAAAGCTGTTAACGCTAATCATTTCAGCAGTAGAAATACCTGAAATAAACTTTCCTGGGAACAGACAAAAGAAGACACACTTCATCAAGGTCAATTTATTTTCCTATTTTTCAACATTAGAAGCTGTACCTTGAGCATTTATATGATAACATAGCAGCACATCACTTACAGTGGTTGTGCTATTCAGTTCTTTAGAAGTAGAAAATAAATACACCATCTCAAGTACATAGAATAGTAATTAGGGAAATCAATATACCTATCTCTGAAAGATACATAGCTGGGTAATGAAAAATCAAGCTCAGAAAATATCAAAGTAATCATAGAGATGGCACTAAGCATAAGCTTTTCTAAGCACTATTTTAGACTGTAGCAACTAGAAAACATTTGTTACAATTTTTGGTGGGGTAAAAACTGAAAAATAATTAAAGGATAAATCACAAAGCATGGTGGTATAACTCAGTGTTTGCACTAGCTTTGATCTCCAGCATCACAAAAGAAAAAAGAAAAACAGAACACCAATCCTAAAACTAAAAGGATAAGCTTCAAGTAACAAGTATTATTATCTATGTGATTTCAGAAACCAAAACTATTACAGTACATGCATTTGTGTAACAGAAAGATTAATGAGGAGTTTTAAGCAATCAAAAATTCCATATTGGCTATAAACTTTAAAAAATTCAAGTATACTTATTTTTTAAAACTGTATGTACATAATATTCCAAAACTCAATCCTATCTTAAGTAAACTTTGTCAAGAACTACACAGTGTAGTGAATTCAAGAAAAAATTATTTTCCTCTAATTCAGGTAAAAACTATAAGATAATTAACAGTCCCTCTTACTCAGTACTTGCTAATTCTTTTTTTTCTGTCAGCACCTTGTGTATGCCAGACAAGCACTGTGCCATTGAGCTACAGATCTGCAGACTTTCTTAAAATTTTATTTTGAGATAGGATTTCACTAAATTGCCCAGCAACTCAAATTTTAATTCCATATGTGAGATGAATAGGAATATTTTGCTTTCATGATAGTAAATGAATGAAATTTCCTGAACACTGAATAATATGCATTATTACTATTCACATAAAATCTATATACCTTGAAAATCAAAGAGGCCTTCAATGATAGGTATAATCACTATTACAATTTATACACTTTGTGAGATCAATTTTTCTCTAAAAGAAAGGACCATTAGGAATGTCACATTTTCCCTCAGGTATTAGTAAACTGAGGAAAATATGCAATATTCCCTGATATTTTAATTACCATATTTCCACATTATCTGTTCTCTTAAATGATAACACATTTAACCCTCTAGAGTAACATAAAATGACCATCAACAAAACTCTCCCTTTGGCACAGTATGATAGTGTGTGCTTGTAATTCCAGCTACCTGGGAGGCCATGGTAGGAGGGTTGCAAGATCAAGGCCAGCCTGAGCAATTTAGCAAGACCCTGCCTAAAAAATAAAATTAAAAAGGAATGGGAATATAGCTCAGTGGCAGAATATTTCCTATCACATGTGAGGCCCTGTGTTCCATACTTAATACCACACACACTCACACACACATATGCACAAACTTCTTTTGAAAACCAAACCTATACTGAAAAAAAATTTTAGATAAAGTTTTAATCTGTAAAGATTTTCCCTTCAACATATGTACATGTCACAGGATAAGAAAGTCCTAAAAGAATACTTTCTAAAGACCATGCAAAGGGCTGCAACTTGAAATCATTCCAAGGGCTTTATGTCTTTTATTCTCTTGGGGTGTCTACTTGATGTTCCCACAACTACCTGAAAGGCAAAACATTTAATGCTGATTAATTTAATTGTATGCCCCAGACATGGTGACTTTTTTCTCCCTCTGACATTATCACATATTGACAGTTTTAATCGTTTATTTAGATTTAACACTGCAGAACTTCATAAACATTTCAATCCTACAGAAACATCCTATTTTCTCCGTGGGAAGAATCAAAAGATAAACAGTTAAACATCACCATCTTAAGCTATAACAATAAGCCACTTTTAAATCTCTACAGAGAGAATACCTTGAAAAACAGCTGGAAGGAACCAACTGCCAATCTTCAACTGGCACTGAGATTTCCGGAACCCCTTACACCAGCAATCTGTCCTACTAATGAGTGAATACTGGAAACATGCCACATTTCTGAAATGAACGAGTCCTCATGTGTTTTAGGTAGTTTCTGCTGTTACATCCATATACATATTATATATGGTATACTCATTAACAGAAGTACCAATTTCTTCAATGTTTTAGTCAGAGAAAATAACAGTGATTGGGCAGGAAGCATCCCAAGAGTAGTTGGATTCCTGTAAGCATGTGTGTACTTTATGAGCAATAGCCAGGACTAGGAAAAAAACACCAGGATGTTGCATCTGATACTGTAAAGGAGTTAAAAATAGAAACTTAAGGGAAAGAGGAAAGAAAGTATTTCATTCATTCTCATTTACAATATCTGTAAAACATTAAAAGCGGGGCAGCTTTGTAAATATTTTCACCATTGTAGAAGCCTATTAAACAATAGATGTAGATAGATTCAATGGCTGACATCTAGTCTGTTATTTTTTTTCATTCATTGTTCCATACTTTTATGGTACACTTCATGATTGCTACAAAATCAATCTCCTTTTAAGTGGTAATACGTTCTTTCTTAGCAATACAAAGAACAGGAAAGGTGCCATGATACACAGTACAGTGCCTATTCAAGAATCAGAATAATATTAACAATGCTAATATACACGGCTCATACAAAGCACTTTCATTTACATAATTCCATTTGTTCCTCACTATAGTACTGCAAAGGAGGCAGCATGAATATTATTAGCTTTATTTAATACAAGGGGATTTTGAGTCTTGGTCAAAATGTTAGAATACTGACGAGTTGAAAGAGCCCAGGATTTGTGTTTGGCTCTTCATGTAATGCGCTTTCACATTCCCTGCCTTCCAGAGACACCTGCATAGCTCTTTAAGTCACCAGCTTCAAGGTAATACAAATGGTGAAACGTTTCAAGACTCAGGTTTATTAAAAAGCATATTGAAGCTTGATTAGCTTATAGGGTCAGGGACTCAGTGTCCAGCAATAGAATTTCAAAGAACTCTTCTCCTCTACCAGTCTGAGGTGGCCTAGCAAGCACAACAGGAAATGTGCTTTGAAACAATGATTCTCAGGAGCTGTGGGCCAGGCTCTGTCTTTTGTTCTTTGCTTACAACTTCTCATTCAATGATATATACTTTCTAGTTGCTGGGAAACACATCTTTTCTCATCAAAAGGCTGCTAGGTAACCACATAGTCACATGTACTCACCATTATCATTTACTGAACTTCTTTGAATCTGTGGTGCTACACCGTGTACTTTATTTATTTATAAATGATGCTCCAACCTACTTTCTATAAACGATTCCTGTTCGGGGGACTGTATCCCACAGAAGCAAAAGCATTAGTGTACAAGAATATGTATATTTGAAGTTGCTTGTTGTGGCACTGTATGCAGAGGTAAAGAACTGAAAACAAACTGAGTACCCTTAAGCACAGGAATAGCTGAATAAATTCTGGTATTTTCTCCCCTTAGAATATTAGGCAGCTAAAAGAATGAATTAGAGCTTTATTTGCTATTAGCCTGAAGAGGTGACCATGCATCATTAAATAAAAAAATAAGGAAAAGATATGTATGTTATATGTTTTCATTTTTATAGAACAGAAGCAAAACTCTCCTGCTCCCTCCTCTGAATATAATTGATTAAAAACAGGAAGAAGATGTATAAGGGTATACAGCAAACTGTCACTGATTTCCCAGTGGGAAGGACAAAAGGGAGAGGAAATAAGAAACAAGTGAATCAGAAGCAAACTAGAAAAACTTGCTGATGCTATTAACAGAAGAGGTGGAATATAACATTTCTCAAATTGTATCATACTGCTCTAAATATAGAAAACAGAATATGCATAGGATCTAAATACAGAGAACCTTCAATATTCATGGGGAATTGGTTTTAGGGCATGTTCCTCACTTCCTCAACCAGCTCCTCCACCATGGGTATCAAAATCCCAAGAGGTTCAAATTCTCTTGCTAAACTGGGTGATATTTATATATAATCTATGCATATCCTCCTGTATATTTTGAACCATCTCTAGATTACTTATAATACCTATACAATATAAATACTCTCGTTGTTGTCCTGTATTGTTTAGGGAATTATGATGAGAAAAAAATTTCTACTTGTTCAGTACAGATACAATTTTTTAAAAATGTTCCATCTGAATTGATTTAATCTTCAAATGCAGTACCCATAGATACAGAAAGCCATAGAAACAGAAAGACAGGCAAATAAGTTATGGATATGATTTGTAGATATAATTGTAGATTTTTTTCTTGATTGCTGCTATTTTAATATGAATACAATACACTTGAACAAAAAATTGGTTTGTTTTTAATGCACTTATGATATGTATAACTTTTCTAGAGAAAGAAAGATATATAATGATAAAATTCTTGTAGAATTACTGTATTTTGTCTCCTAACCAAATGGGCAACTGAAATGAATAGACACTTCTCAGAAAAAGAAGTGTAAACAGCCAATAAATACATGAAAAAATGTTCAACATTGCTGGCCATTAGAGAAACGCAAATTAAAACAACACTGAGATTCTGTCGTACTCTGGAAAGAATGACCACCCTCAAAGAAAATCAAATAATAACAAATGCTGGACAGGTTTCAGGGAAAAGAGAACCCTTCTACACTGTTGGTGAGACTGTAAAGTAGTACAATCATCACAGACATCGGTATGGAGATTCCTAAAAAATCTAACTAGAAATTCAATTTGACTCAGCTATAGCCCTTCTAGGTATCTTCCTGAAGAGTTAAAGTAATCATATTATAGTGATACATACTCATGTTTATAGCAGCACAATTTATGATGGCTAAATCTTTCAAATGGTCTACATGCCCATCAACAGTTGAATGGATAAAGAAAATATGGCATTTATACATAACAGAGTACTACTCTGCCATGAAGAAAGATAAACATGAAGCATTCATGGGTAAATTAATGCACCTCAAGACTATAATATTAGGTGAAAAAAATCATATACACAAGTTTAAATAGTACCCAGCTTCTCTTATCTGAGAAACTCAAATATAAATAAAGAGCAACATAAAAAATACAAAGTAGGGAGATCTTTTTTTCTAATGGGAAGGGGAATAAGAAATGGAGGAAGGGGAAGGGAGGTGAGGGGAAGAAGATGGAAATAAAGACAGAAAAGCGGAAATAGAGTTTTTCCAAATGGGAAGGGGACCACGGGATGGAGGGAGCAAGGAGAGATGAGTGGACAGTGAAAGAAAAAAGAATAAAGAGGTATGGTGCACATCTACCAACGTCCCACAATAAACATAATCAGCATATAATGCAAGCATCTACTAATTTTTTTGACTTTTTGAGACAGGGTTGACCTTGAACTCACTATATAGCCAGGCTGTCCTCAAACTCTCAGTGATCCTCCTGTCTCAACCTCCCCAAGTGCTGGAATCACAGGCCATGCCTGGCTTCATGTACTAATTTTTTTAAAAAAGAAATATTTCGTTTCTTTTTCTGGGCTTCTGAATTCTTTCAGATTTTATTTCTAAATACAGTATCTTCCCATATACACACATAGAAATAAAGATGGCTATGTATACGTACGTAACTTATACATAATTCATCTTTTCTTATCTATGGCTTTAATAATTTCAATTACCCACAATCAACTGTGATCCAAAAATATTAAGTGGAAAATTCCAGAAATAAACAGTAAGATTTTTGCATACTGTTCTGGGTAGTGTGATGAAATCTTGCTCCCTTATGCCCTGAGTATGAATTATTCTTCGTCCTGGATATCCACGGTACATACACGATTCTCCACCTGCCCTCTGCCACCATTCGTCACTTAGTAGCCATGTTGGCTACCAGACTCTCTATCATGGTATTGCAATGCTGTATTCAAGCACCCCTATTTTATTTAGTAATGACCTCAAACTGCAAGAATACTGATGCTGGCAATTCACACATGCCAAGAGAAGCTGTGAAGTGCTTCTTTAAGTGAAAGGTGAAAGGTTTTGACTTAATGAGGCAAGGAAAAAACCCACATGCTCAGGTTGCTAAGACCCATGGTTAAGAACAAATTTGTCTGGAAAGTTGTGAAGAAAGAAAGATATTTATGCTAATTTTATTGCCACACCTCAAACTACAAAACTTATGGCCACAGTGTCTGGTAAGTTCTTAGTTAAAATAGCAAAAGAATTAAATGTATGTATGCATGTGTGTATACATGTATGGGATAAAACATAGTGTATAAGAACTTGGCACTATTCTCAGGTTTGGATAACTACTGTAGCTTTTAGAATGGATTCCATGCAGATAAGAAGGAAGGTATTTCTGTGTGTGTATAATAAATTAGAAATATTTTGTCTCTAAATATTCTATTACAGATAATTTTATATACTATTAATGTATTTACATATTAATTACATATAATACACAAGTTGAGTATCCCTAATCTGAAAATTAGAAATCTAAAACTGTCCAAAATCTGAAACTTTTTGACTATCTACATGATGTTCAAATAGTTTCAGGTTTCAGAGCATTTCAGGTTTTGGGTTTTCAGATTAGGAAAGTCTATGCAAATGTTACAAAATCCAAAAAACTCCAAAATCTGAAAAACTTCTGGTTCCAAGCATTTTGAATAAGGGATATTCAAGCTATATATATATATATATATATATATATATATATATAGTATCATATGTTTTAAAAAACTTTATACACATGTGTATATATATAATATACTGTAATATATATAATATAAACCCACAGGGTAGTAAAAAATAAAATTTGAAAGAAATCAGGAGTTCAGAAAAAGAGAAAATATAATTCTACAGGAATTTCATTTAACTCTAAGTGGCCAAGATCGAAACAAAGACACGATGGTTTATATGCTTCCCACTGTCTGATAATAGGACCTGTTTTATTCAAGAAAAAATCTTGGCTGAAATGTTTCTTAAGAGTAATACTAAGTGACATAGGGGTTTCTTACATGGAGGTCTTGCCAAAGAACCAAAGAGGATCCAGAGAGAAGGTCAAGTAGAGAGACTCAAAGCTAAAGATTTGGAGTGAAAAATTCTTGAATGTACTCCCAACTCCACCACACACCAACCCTGTGACTTTGGGCAATTTTCTTAACTTCTCTGAGTCTCACTTTCTTCCTCATCCTGGAATAACGGTAGCTGTGCATTGTTACAATGAAGCAGGAGACACCCTGTGATGACCAGCATATAAGGATAGTTAGGCAGTTTAACAAGTGCCTCCTGTTAGTTTTGAATTCTTTTCCCCAAAAAGTTTTCACTCACTCCCAATAAAAACCAAATACCTAAGAGTAATTCATAATCATTCTTACATTATTTACATTTACTGAAGTTACTAGTTACGAGGCCTTAAGTGATAAACAGAGTTAAGACCTGGGCCTTGCTGACAGGAAGTCTAGTAGAAGAGTTGTATTTTTAAAATAAATGTATATTCATAGTGATTACTAGACTAAAAGCAGCTTGTACAGTAGGTAGTTCATGCAGTAGAACAAATAATCAGTTTTGTTAGGGAAAGAGAGTGGATTGTGGAGAGAGAGCCAAAATCTACTAAGTGATAGCCTCTTCTGTGTTAAGAATTTTATTTCATACTTTTTCTGAAGCTCTAAGTGCTGAAGGAGTAGTAGGAGATCAGAGAGGGAGCTGGGAAAGAGCATTTCAGAGAAAGAATTTATAAAAGTGCAGCCTTATGAGAGCAACCCAGGCTGCTCCAGTTCCCTGCAATGCACCCAGGATTGCTACAGCTAGAGGTTTTCAAGCGAGAGAAGAAAAATAAAAAAAGGGGAAAGAACTCTACCTTGTCCCAAACCTGATCCAGCCTGATTTCCCACAAGGGGCTCAGGCATTCTTCTCTAGGAAAAGGGCACACCTAAAGAATTTTAATTGGGAAAGTGATGTAATATTTTAAAAAGCAAAACAAAACAAGAAAACAGAGATACAGATCAGAGGCAGAGGAACCAGTTAGGAGGGCGTAGTGCTAGTGAAAGAATCAGACCTAGGAAAATGGTTGTGAGAATTTAGAGGCATTCTGGAGGTACAAATCCATTGGATATGGATATTTACTGGATATGGAGGGCAAGGACAGATCTGAGTTACAGATGACTCAGGTTTCCAGCTTCAGTGATGGGGTGATGTAATACCATTTTCTACCATGTGGGATTAAATAGGAAAAATGCGTATTTGTTGGGGGGAAATAAGACAATTATTTTTATATAGGTTAAGTGTGAATGTGATCCAGTAAGAAACTACACACAGAAGTTTGAGCCTTACAAAGGACATCTGGGACAGAGTATGGATTTGAAAATCATCTACATGCAGGTGGGAATCAAAGCCATCAACTAGCAAGTATATAAAGTAAATAAAGACAATAGCTACAGACAGCATTTTGGGAAATATCAACGCTTCAGAGATGAGCAGAAAAAAATGACCAGCGGAGAGGTCAGAGAAATAAAAAGGATGCTTCGTGGAAGCCAGGGGAAGAGTTTCATAAGGAAGAAATGACTAGCAACCACAAACATAGGTTAAGGCATAGACTCAGGCTGCCTAGGTCAGTGGTGCCGAACCCATGGCACACACCCTGCAGCAGGCTGTTGGTATCATTAAAAACTCTAAAGGTTCACTGTCACTGACCTAGGCTCTAATCTTAGCACTGCCACTTACCACCTGTGTGAGCACTCAGAAATTACCCAACTTCTCTATTCCTCAGTCTCATCATCTATAAAATCTACACAATACTTTGACCTGTCCCATAGAGTTGTTATGGGAATTAAATGCTTTAATATTTACAAAGTGTTTTGAACTTCTTAGCATCTGGCACAAGGTAATTGCGATATGAGTGTTTCATTCATTGTCACAGTAAGATCAAGAAAGAAAGGACCCAAAGCCAGGCATGGTGGTACACACCTGTAATCCCAGCATTCTCTCTGGGGAGCTAAGGAAGGAGGATCACAAGTTCAAGCCCAGCCTGGGCAACTTAGTGAAACTCTATCTCAAAATAAAATAAAAAGGTCTGGGGATGTAGATCAGTGGTCCTTGGGTTCAATCCCAGGCACCAGGGGTGGAAAAGGAGGGGGTCATAGAGAGAACCTGAAAATGTTACTGCATCATAGAGTTAGTGAGCTATTCAGTTTATATTTGAATGCCTTCTGTAAGTCAGGCACCAAAGCTACAGCTGTGATCGAACACTGACCTTGCCCTTGATGAAGTTTGTATTCTGGTGAGTAGCATTTACTGAATGTGTAATATGCACACTGCTCTAAGCATCTGATAAGCATCACCTCACTCACACCTAGAATGTAGGTGCAATCATTATCTCCATTGTGTAGATAAGAGCAATGAAAAGCATAAAGGAGTTTAAGCAAAGTCTTCAAGCCAGAAGGTGGTGGACCCTGGATTTGAACTGACCTGGACTGGCTCTAGAGAAGAGTCCCTTAGACTCAAACATACCATTTCCTTCAGACTCCAACATACCTTTTCCTGGTGGTGCTGGTGACCTTGGTTCCAAGAGGTTTAGAGGTGTGGTGGAGCCATCCTTAGATTTCAGGGCACTGAGCTTTCAATGGGAGCTAGTTAGTCAAGACAGAGACTAACAGCATTGTCACAGACAACAAACTAACAAAGTCCAAGCATGTGCTCTTTGCTGATCTTAGTTTGTTTGAGTGATACAGCAAGAAATGTTAAAGGATTGAATGGTGTGTTCTTTGGTCAAGTCTTTGTCAAATATTTGTTGCCACTATTCCTTTGCAACGAGCTGGATATATATCAGTTCGAGATTAAGATCTCTGGTAAGTGCTTGAAAGGTATATATGTGGTATTAGTCATTGATTGAAAGTAAGTGTAGGTAAATAGCAGAAGCAGTTATGGCAGATTCTCATTCTGTTATAAAAATCAAAGAGAGTAATATCTGTATTCTCAACCAAATTTAAGATTACTAAAGGCTGCAGATGGAGATCAGAATGATTTAGTAAATGAGAAAAAAAATCTAAAGAAATCCCAGCCTTTCTTTGGTATGGTTCTAAATTTGTAAGTTCTAGGAATCTGCATTTTTAACAAGCACTCCAGTTGTTCTGATGCATACGAAGTCTAGGAATTAATTCCACCTCCACTGTGCACTAACTCTGTGACCTTGGGCAAATGATTTAATTTCTCTGTGCTTGAGTTTCCTCACTGTAACTGGAGATAATAATAGTACCTCCCTCAGAGATTTGTTGGGAGGATCAAATAAGCTAATTTGAGTAATGTGACTAAAACCAAGTAAAATGCTTAGCACAATACCTGACCCCAAAAAGCATTCTGTACATATTTAATATGCAAAATAAATAAATCAGAGTTTTGGGGGATGATCAGCAAATAAAAGTGTCTGCAACTTTAGAGAAGTTGGAGTTTCCCTTTTCTGAAGATGTTATAAATTATATCTCAAGTTGATTTTCAGGAGTGGTAACCAAAAGGGTATAGAAAATAGATAAACTAGAAAAAAGTTTCAGAACAAAATTTAAAGAGCCTTAGAAAAAAAGAATTTTCCTTCTACAGCTTTTTAAAAATTTAACATCAGATGTGATACAGTGCATGTCAGATATGTGCCATTTTACAGATCTGTGCTGCAAGAATTTCAAAATGTAGTTGAGATACATGAATCAGAATCTTCTCATCAGCAAATGACAGAAACCCACCTCAAACCACATGAAACAAATATAAGGGGAGGAGACTTATTGAAAGAATAGTGGGATAGTTATCAGAATTGAATAATTAATTGTACAGTTAGTTCTCAGAATGGCAAGAAGAGAACTTCTCAGCTATTCTCAGATCTTTTTCTGGTGGGAGACACGGTGCCCAAGAGTTTTAGGCTCTTGGTCTTACAACTCCCAAACAGAAGAAGAAATGTGTTTTCTCTCTCAACTCGTGAGTAGGATCCTGGCCCCGTCCTGTTCTCATGTCTATCAGTGGGCCAATCATTGTAGTCAAGGGAATGGGCTATTATGATTGGCTCAGCCTATCTGCTATCCAATGCTGTGGTAAGAAAAACAAAGCCACATAAGAGGATGGCCACTGCCATGCAGATTCAATAGCTATAGCCAGGAGAATGAGAGGAATAGGACAGAAGTGGTCACCAGAAGCAGCATCACTATTCCAGTTAGTGTTTACTGCAGACCCTCAGGACTAGCAGTTTAGTGAGACAGCAAACCATATAAATATGTATGTAAGAAATTAAGGAAAGTATACAAATGTGAGCTATGCTATTAAGAAAATGCAGAGAAGATGCTTGTAGCTCAAGTGGTAGAGCACTGGCCTAGCCATGTATAAGGGTTCCACTCCAGAGCGACAAAAGGAAGGAAGGAATGATGGAAAGAAATACAAAGGTGAATATCAAAAGATCCTGGGAAAACTGAGATTCTGAATCTTAAAGGATGAGAAAAAAAATCACCATGACCCATGAAAGAAGCTCTCATGCCCGAGAGACAAATATAACATAAAAGAGAGCATCTGTGAGATGAAACCTATTGGAATGGAAGACCCTTCTTTGTAGTTTGCCATTAAGTTCACATTAGTCATTGACTCTGGAAAATGACAGGGTTATTAAAGGAATCCTAAGGATTAAATCATCTTAGAAGCTAATGATGAAAAGATGCACAGGAATAATTAGAAGGGGTCATAGGAAATAAAAGCAGAGAATCCCACGCAGAAGATGCTGGAGGATCCCAAGCAAGAACAACCAGAATAGGGACAAGGAATTGTCGGTGAGAGCAGAGGGGAATGAAAAATTTGATTTGCTCTTTGGAGGAAAAAAGTTGTATAGTTTGATTAACTAGGATACAAGAAGCCAAGCAAAAACTAAGAGCCAAAGAAATGTGAATATTGAGCTGGGTGTGGTGGCGCACGCCCAGAATCCCAGTACACCGGGCAGCAGAGACAGACAAGTTTGAACCCAGCAGTGGTAACTTAGCAATTTAGCAAGACTCTATCTCAAAATAAAAAAATAAAAAAATTTAAAAAGGACTGGGGTGTAGCACAGGATAAAGGCCCTCTGTTCAAGAACCTCGACTGAAAAACAAACAAACAGGAAAGCAATGTGCGCTTTTCAGCTTGGGATGAGACAGTAACAGTTATTTGCTGTAATAATGCATAAAATAGGGACTTTAGGTTAGAGATTCTGGAAAGAGAAGAACACAAGTGGAAGTAGGGAAAGAAGGAAATTAAGAACACTGGTTTTTAGACAAAGCACACAATTAGAAAAGCTAACTTCAAAATAAGTCACATTTTAAAATCTCAAAGTGAGAATACAACAAGCCCTTTCATCTTGTTCCGGGTTAATGCAATTCTCATTCCTGTTGACGGTTGCTTCTCCTAACACTTTATGAATTCAACATCTTAATGTTGAATTATTATTAACATCTTAACATTGCTGAATTCAAGATATTGCTTTTTGACAAATGGGATTGAATTTTACAGAGAATGATACTCGGTTGTCTGCATTAACCTGAAAGTCACAAATGTCCGATGGGACAATATCACTCACCTCTCCATATCTCTGTTACTCTTCTGCCATGTGTTCAAAGAAGCTGTTTATGTGCTCGTTTTCCCCACCAGCACCTGTGCTCTTCGAGGACAAAAACTTACTTGCTTTTGAATCCCAGTGCTTGGAACATGAGGGGAAATGACCACTAAACGACAGAAACGAAGGCCATGAGAATGAGTTTAGTGACATACCCAGTTCACACCGCTTGTTAGCAGCAAAACCTAAGCTGGAAAGCAGACCTCTTGCCATCTAGGTTGGGGGGACTTACAGAGCCACACCTTCTTGTGTCCTTTGTAAGAATTTCCCTTAGTTCCCAACACCAGGCGAAGTTGCCATTCGAAGTTGAATTCGGTTTTCATTGTCAAGAAACCGTGGATCTAAAAATTTGCTGTCTGCTGAATGCTCAGAATCAAATTTGCAGCATGTCCTTAACACCTTTTTACTTTGTCCTGTTTTCAGGTTTCTATAAACAATCTCAAATCTTCTTTGGAGAAGGTGAAACACAAATGTACAGAGTATTACATTTACAGCCTAGCATAGTACCCATGGCTGTTAGTGACTATGTTTTGAGTTCATATTGCTTCTGACCCACTTTGCTTTCATAGTTAATTGGTGTGAATTTTGCAATCTACTTTATTATTTATTGACAATTAATCTAAAAATCAAGTTTCCTCAGTTATAAGAGGGAAAAATTAAATTGCTAAGAAAAGCCCTGATTGAGGAGAGGAAAATTTAAGCAAATTATGGTACACCAATGTGATGTAACACTATTTAGACATTAAAAATAAAATTTATGAAAAGTTTTAATCCTGTGGGAAACTAATTAACATATATGAAGGAAACAAGATACAAAAGGTGTATGTCAGCCTTATTAAAAAAATACATTTAAAGAGAAACTAAGGAAATATGCCAAAGTATTAAAGATGCTTATCTTTGAATTGTAGGATTGTGGATAGTTTTTATTTTTCCTATACTATTACATATTTTTTCAAGTTTTCTATTTCCTTTATTATGAGAAAAATATTTTATAAAAGTAAGTTTTAAAAGATTTTTTTAAACATGGGGAAACATATTCTAAGTTGTTAAATGATAAAAAGCAGCATATAAAGTTCTGTCACAATATAATTACAGCTGTAAAAATACACATGAGAAAATAATATAAAAATATGCCAAAATGTTTAACTGTTGCCATCACATGGTAAAATTCAATGAAGCATCTTTTTCCTGTAATTTTATTGTTTCTCCATTTCCCCAATGAGTTTGTGTTGCCTTTATAATCATAACTTCCCCTTCAAATAATATAAAAACAGCTCAATAAACATAAAAACTTTATAAATCCAAAATACCCAGCATATTATTATAATTTTCTAATTGTTTCTAAACTCTGTGTTATATACTTAGATTTTCACTTTCATTTAAAAAGATGCCATTACATATCTCCAAGGAACAGTTTTGAAAAGTATCTTAATATTTTTCCAGAAACTCACAACGTGTTGTGTTTTCAAGAACTTTCCAGCACCTTGGAGCTAATAGCTTCCACACTTTTGTTGTATGTACAGGATAACTGCACCGAGCAGACTGTCTAAGGAAGTAGGTAGGTTATGCCATTTTGTCACCACATTGGTGATGGAACACAGAGGAAACAAGCTTTTGATGGGAACCAAAAAGAGGCTGTCATAGCCTGATTCTTCTGGGCAATTTGTGTAAGTTATTCTAGATCGTTATGGATTCCCCAGGTATTGAAAAAATAAGAAAGCATAAAAGTCTTGGTAAGGTGAACCAAATCCTATCTTTGCCATAGTCAACTATAGCTGGAGGGACACACAAGTTTAAACTCTAGGGCAACAGGGTCCTCATGTGAAGGTGCTAGGCCAGCCTGGCATCCCCTTCCGGCTAAACTTGATGGGGGCCTACGTTTATCAGACACATACTGTTGAGTGCTTAAGTGGCTTACAATATTTGACTTCCAGAATTCTACTTTCTAAACTCTTGTTTCATCAAGCCCAGGATCTTCTCTATTATATATATACCAATTCTTGCAAAACTTGATATACCATACATATACCAAAAACAAAATCTTTTTGAAATACTGTGTGCAAAATTTTAATAAGCAGCAATAAGACGGCATAAAGCCCAAATATTCAGAAATCCCCCTTAAGTCTTGTTCTCCTCATAGTATTTATACAAGCCAGACCCTCTAAGACTATCCTCCTGCAAGTTCCCCTTTCTAGTTTCTGATGTTTAGTTTATTCATCTGTAAACACTTACATGGTACTTTGTACTTTGTAAGTAGCTTTTATGGAGTAAGATCTCATTTTAGGCTCACTACATCCCATTTTTAAAAGGAAGAAAATGTGTGACTTGTCTCGATTATAAAGAAACAGCAAGAATAAAATCTGAATTTAGGAGTCTGAATTTGGCTTTTGCTCTACTACAGCACGCATTTGTTCAACAAATAGAGCAGCCTACTTGCATTTGATTCTCTTTCTTTTATACTCACAGTTAGCATGGTCTGTTCTCTCCACCCCATACTGAGGATTGAACCCTGGGCCTTCACACTGAGTTATAGTCCCAGCCCCTTTTACATTTTTATTTTGAGACAGGGTCTCACTAAATTACTCAAAGCTAATCTCAAGCTTGTGATCCTCCTGCCTCAGTCTCCCAGAGTGCTGATGGGATTACAGGTGTGTGCCATGATACTCAGCCCAGTTATTGCCTTTGCTCCCTTCATATGGTAAAAAAATTAATTCATAAATTTCCTGCAAAAGACAACACATGAATATAAATTCCTTTGACAGATTCAAAATCTCACCTAACTCATCTTTAAAAGGTAAAACTGATTAAATATACTGTTTCTGTCAAATATCTTGAATTTTTTTTTAACTCAACAAAGTTTTGGACTCAATCTAAAAATCTGTGTGAAGATGAAGCAGCTTTCAAAGCCTATGGGTCCACTCCAGCCCACGTTCTGTTCTATTTCACTGTGAGCTGTTAACAATAATGTCGGTCTTTGCAACATAAGACTTTCAGCACTTGACTTCATAAATAGTAACTGATTTGTCTCCAAATCCAAGGCTATTAGTCATTCTTTAAAAAAAAAAAACAGTATAATATTACGCTTAAATCACAGAAAAGAACGTTCAGTTCTAAAGAGCATAAGGCCTTTGTTGTTTGTTCTCATTTTAATTCATAGTTCTATCAAGTAACAGTTAATCCATGTGCTAAACATTGACCTTTTAGCTGTTGATCTATATGGTTCTCTCTCAATTGAGTGCTGACTTCAGGAGCAATTGATTGTATATATGTATGTATGTGTGTATTTGCAGTACTAGGGGTTGAACCCAGGACCTTTTCACTGAGCTACATCTCCAACCACACTTTGAGACATTGTCTTACTAAGTCACCAAGTTGCTCAGGCAGGGCTTGAACTTGCCATCGGCCTGCCAGCTGGGACTACAGGTGTACAAATCATACCCTGCTCCTGTTGACTTGCTAGAGTACAAAGTATCAAATATATTGATGAGAAGGCTAGGGATATAGCTCAGTGGCACAGCACCTGCCTGACAAACGTGAGGTCATGAATTCGATTTCCAGTATCAGAAAATGTATATATATATTAGCTATTTGGGAATGCCTTTCTGACCAACATACTG
The DNA here is from genome assembly GCA_004363535.1 of Dasyprocta punctata. Lineage (NCBI taxonomy): Eukaryota > Metazoa > Chordata > Mammalia > Rodentia > Dasyproctidae > Dasyprocta > Dasyprocta punctata. Next base: position 37,915 of record RJWM01009938.1, on the reverse strand, counting down.
AGATCTCTAGTAGAATGCATGCTTCCTTCAGACTTTTTTAGGCCTAAACCATCTCTTCTGTATTATTGAGAGTCCAGTGTTCTAGATAGCTCCAAAAATATCCAAAAGCATACTTGCATGTCTTCCTTCTCCCATATCCACATACAAGGGTGCTAGGCACAGTCTGCAAGAACATGGCATGAAACAAGAATGGTTTTACCTCCTATAGCTGGCTGCCAAGACAGGCACAGAATACCTGCTCTTCGGGAACTTGACAAGGTTTTAAGTATTCATTGATTGCAACCACTAAAAGCTTGAAATAACCTGATAAATGTGAGAGGCATTATCTAGGACGTAAATCAGCTATTCCTAGATTCTTCAAGTGCTATTTTTCATAAGCTCATCAGAAAACAATTTACTATTTAGATCACATTAATACTGCTGTTAGAAAAATGCCTTCATTAAATGATAAGTTTTCTTTTTTTTCTTCTTTTCTTTCTTTTCTGTTCTGGTTTTGTTTTGCTTTGCTTTGTTTTTTAACCAGGTCCTTGATGTGTAGTTAAGCTGACGGTGAACTCACTATGTAGCCCAAGCTGGCCTTGAACTCTCAGCAATCCTGTCTCAGCCTCTTGAGTGCTGCGATTTCAGGCATGTACCACAACACCTGGCTAAGTGATAACTTTTCTGTATTAACTTTTTAACATTTATTTATTTATTTATTTATTTATTTATTTATTTATCTTTTTGAGACATGGCTCACTATGTATTTCAAGCTGGTCTTGAACTCACTTTGTAGCCCAGGTTGACCTTGACTTGAACTCACTTTATAGCCCAGGCTAGCCTCAAGCTCACAGTAATCCTCACGTTTCAGTCTCCCAAGTATTTTTTTTATTCTTATCAAAGTTACTGGTGAACAGTTTAAAGAATCAAATAATACTGTAAGGCTTTAAATAAAAAATATTACTCTGGGTGCTGAGGCAAGAGGGTTACAAATTCGAGCCCAGCCTGGGTAACTTAGCAACTTAGCAAGACCCTGTCTCAAAAATAAAAACCCAAACAAGGCTGTGTGTATAGCTCAGTACAAAGGCCCTAGGGCCAATTCCTAGTACCACAAAAACAGATTAAAACAACAAAAGACATTGATCCATCCTCACTTTTCCTATATCCTAGAGGCAACTGTTTTTATTCTTTTAACTGATTGTTTTCCTACTTACCTGAATATGTGTAATAGTCTACATTGCTACTAATTGGTTTTCAGTTTTTGTTCTATCTGTGGACTTTCCAAAAGGACAAATATAAATTCGGCCTCCTTTGGTCTCTGCCTCCTTGATGCCCTGCATTCCTGTCTCTGGGTTTACTCCTTCTTGGTAGAACATCTTCACAGAGGGCGAGTGAGAGGCGAAGTTGTTACATCACATATCCGAAAATGTCCTTCTTTCTTCTTCCCTCATGCACAACGGACAGTACAGAATTCCAGTTTAGAAATTATGACCTGTAAAATTTTAAAGATACTAGCTATCTACTATCTTCTATGACTGATGTTGAAAATTTGAATACCTTCTTACGCTTGATCTTTTTGTGAAAACTACTTATTTCTATTTGGAAGCTTGTTTCCCCTGATTCCAAGTGTCTGACATGGTTGTTGATGAGGGCAGTTATTGCTCATTGCATGGTCCACTGGGAGGCCCTTTCCATCTGAAACTCCTCTTTCATGTTTGGGAAATTTTTAAAAATTGTTTCTTTGATGATTTCTTTCCCTTTCCCTAATTTCTCTTACTCCTGCCCCCCACCCTTTGTGGACTACCTTATTGTTTAAATATTGGACTTCCTGGATAAATCTCATATTATTTTTCTTACTTTCCATTTATTTATGTTTTTGGAGGTGCCAGTGATTCGACCCAGAGCCTTTCATGTGCTATGCAAGTGTTCTACCACTCACTGAGCTACACCCCTGACCTCTCTGCCTTATTAGCCTGTTTTCTGGGGGTACTACTGTACTTCAATTTATCTTAATTCTTATTTACTTTTTTAAATTGTCATATTTTTATTTCAGAAATTCTGTTTTTTTCTCTGAATTTTCCTTTTTCTTTCTCTTTTGAGCAGTATTTCATTCTTGTTTCATGGATACCAGTGCTATTATAACAGAATTTGTATCATTTAAAATCTTTTTCTCTTCCATATACTTTAGAAAATTTAAATTAGCAACCTTGCCTGGAATATCTGCCTGGGTCTGAAGGCTTGTTAACTGTAGACTTTACCAAATGGTTAGCTAGCCATGGTTTCTTTCTTTCCTTCCCTCTTTCTTTTCTCTGTCCCTCTCTGTCTTTCTCTTTTCCCCAGCACTAGAGGTTGAACCCAGGACTTAGCACATCCTAGGCAAGTGTTCAGCCATGTGCTGTGTCTGCAGCCCTTTTTTTTTTTTTTTTTTTTTTTGGAGATAGGGACTTGCTACGCAGTTCAGGCTGGCCTAGAACTCACTATGTAGCCCATGCTGGCCTCAAACTCTCAGAAATCCTGCCTGCCTCAGCTTTGAGTGCTTGTACCACCACATTTGCACCGCAGCTCTTCTTAATTAATTAATTAATTAACTGATTTTATTTTGGGACAGGGTTTCCCTAAATTGGTCAGGCTGGCCTTGAATTTTTGATCCGCTTGCAGTCTCCTCACTACCTGGGATGACAAGTGTGTGTGTGTGTGTGTGTGTGTGTGTGCCACCTAGCTACACTAGGATATCTTATTGGCTTAAATATTATGTCTTGAGCATGTTGCTTAGTCATTTAAAAATTTTTCAAGATAGTCATTTTTTAGAACAGGAAAATAGTATACAACTTGCTTTATTCTTCCATTTCTCTAATTTTCACATTTCACATTTCCATACCTTTGCATTTACCTTTGTTCACATTCTGATTATTTTCCTCATTGAGACACAAACTCCCAGAAGACAGACTATGTTGGTGATTCGGTAGGTTTGTTTTGATGCAAACTCCTGCAAAGCAATTGGACAATATTTTCAAAAGCCTTGATGTTCACAGTCTCTTGCCCAATTAATAGACAGCTTGGAGTGTGGAACATAGACAGAGATTCGAGTTTGACTTCACATTTCCCACTTAAAGTAAGCTCAGGGCTTACATTCATGCCTGATTCTTCACTACATACTCAATGAAAAGTGCTGTAACTATCTTACTCCTCTACACTAGCATTAAACAGCTTTTGAGAAACTGTGTTGCCTTTCATTTTAATTTCTTCTATGAAGAATGCAGTCCAAAAGTCTAATACTCCAGGATCTTAAAAATTTGTGTGTGTTCTTTCCTCCATTTCTAAAAAGAGACCACCTGTATCAGACATTGAAATTTCACTTTTGTGAGCTATTTTTTGAGGCCTTTTGTACATATTTTTATCTAAGCACTTGATATCTTATTGACTTATTAGACTGTTTGACCTATAAACAACCTTATGCAATTGTTTAGCCCAGCTTTTCATCTCAAAAATCAGATTTTTAAGGATTAAGGTAGCATTTGGGATTTCTGTCTTCCCTGATTAAATATGTGACATATACTTATTTTACATTGTCAGTTAAAAAGGCCTTCCACATGCTAAGTGAGTGCTCTACCACTAAGCTAACTTAGAAACTTTTTTTTAAAAGTCATTTGTAATTTTATTACCCAGCAGTAAGCATTACTATAATCTTAGTGTATACCTTAGGTGTTAGCTTCCCATCACTGTGACGAAGTACCCAAGATAATTAACTTATAAGGAGGAAAGGTTTATTTTAGTCCATGGACCATTGACCTGTTGCTTTTGGGCCTGTTGTGGCACCATATACCATGGCAAAAGCCCATGGCAGAGGAGGGTTGTTTACCTCACAGTGGCTGGGAAGCAAACAGAAAAAAAGCATTGGGCACCAACCTCACCTTCAAGTATATGCTCCAATAACCTAAAACTGCTCCCCACTGGACCCCACTTAGCAGAGCTTCCACCACCTCCCAGCAGTGCCATCAGCGGGAAACCATGCTGTTGCCACACAGTCTTTCGGGGACACTCGTTCAAGTAAAGGCACCTTTTCCCCCATATTTATCTGTCTCTCTTATAAAAGATGTGGGGCTATTCTGTACTTTCTGCTTTATGGCTTGTTTTATATACATAAAGTCATATTATTAACATTTGCATCAGGATTAAATTTGTTATATTTCTTCTTCCAAAAGGTAATCTTGTCCATACTTTGCAGTATATATAGCCTCAGTTTCACCCCTTGGTAATTTTTAGGAAAGAAATGCACCCCAAATGATCTTTAGAACATTTTTCTTTGTTCTTCTCTCTCTCTCTCTCTCTCTCTCTCTTTCTTTCTTTCTTTCTTTCTTTCTTTCTTTCTTTTTGCTTCTTTGTTTCTTTCTTTGAGTAAAGGTTTTACTATGTAGCCCAGGCTGGCCTCAAATTCATGGTGATCCTCTTGCCTCAGCCTCCTGTTGGAATCCACCACCATGCCCAACTATCTTTAGACTATTTCTAAGGACACACACTAATAAAATTATTTTTTTAACTAATAAAATGATTTTTGAAACAAGGGTCTCTTTTTGGATAAACCTTATCTTTTACAATGTTGTTTGCTGAGAAACGTAGCATATGGAGATTTAACAATAGAGAACTTGCTTTTTTACCAAAAATGATAATCAATAAATTTCACTAGAGTTCAAAGGAATGTAGAATATGACTTTATTTAGAATATGATTTTTGGCAGCATATAAAATTATACTCTCAATGGCATTTATCAATATGCTTCACAAAGGTCGAATCAACATTGCAAATCAGATAAGTAGAGAATTTGATTCTAGGGAAATTGTACTGTCAACCCAAACAAACAATCAGTATCCCAATTTTACATCCCACAGTAAGAGTTTCCAGATGAAACTCTGGTTATTCTGAGTGTGACCACAGTTCCTGGAGTGAATTATACAAGAATTCAGAAGCCAGAATTTTATCCTATTGTCTTTTCAAAACACCTTGTTTGATTTGGTTTTACAAAGTGATCATTTTGGTGTCTGACAGGAGATGTGGCAGACAGAAGAGGCTTTCAAATATATCAGATGGTTTATGAGATACGTCACATAGGTGATTACATTTGTTTCCTGCATGAGTTCATTTTTTGCTACTATAACAAAGCACGTGAGGCTGGGACCTTTATAAATAAAAGAAGTTTATTTGCCTTAGAGTTTTGGAGACTGAAAGTCCAAGATCAAGTGGCCTCACCTGTTTGGTTCTTTGCTGCGTCACAGCCTGGCAAAGAACTGGAAAAGGAACTGGCCATGTGCAGAGGTCTTACTTCATAACAACTCACTCTTCTGAGAACTAACCCACCTGGTGAGACCAGCATTGGGCAGGACCCTTAATGCCCTGCTCACTTTAGAAAGCCTCCCAGATCTCCAAGGCTCTCCCACTTCAACACCAGGAACTAAGCCTCCAGCCCATGAGCCTCTGAAGGACAGACCACAGCATTCCTCAATGAATCCCTTTGTAGATTAGAAAAGATAAGCCAACTAGCTTGCCCAAGCTCGCAAATCACCGAGTAACAGAACAAGGAATTCATACCCAGATGCAAGTGCATTTTCTTTTCTATAGCACTCCATGGCCTTCTGATAGAAGTAGATGGAAGAATAACAGGGCATAGAACATCTGCTGACACCTGTGGTGCAATTTTTTAAGAGTACAGAAAGTGCTTGACATTCCAGACAGTCACTGGAAAGGAGAGAGCAAGACCCAGTAGCACTGTGTCCTAGCTAATAGTGACAGTCCCAATTCCTTCTTCACCTTGCCGGTGTCCCCTGTGTAACTGACATAGAGCACTGATACCTGGTTTATAAAATCTTGAAAGCATCAGCATAGGTTATGGCAAATAACAGACTTAATGGTCCATTTTTATAGCTCTGGACATTAAACTAGGTTCAGAGGAGAGAACACTTATTTGAAATCCTAAAAATTCCATTGTGTGGCATTCTGGAAAGTCATGTCCAGAAATAATCCGAGCAGCATTCAGCCATTCCTACAAAGAAGGGCTCCCATTTGGGAGTGTAAATGAGAACAAACATGATGCTGAGACTGAAGAGAATGAACATGACTGTTACTTAGCATGCAAACATTTCCTCTAAGGTTATCTCCTGCTGCAACTCAGCAAGTCTAAGAACTCCAATATTTGGATAGTTTTAGAAAAGCGATCATTGAAAAAAGAAGTGACTCCACCCTGAGATTAACATGCAAATAGCAGACTACTGAACCTTCAGTCCAACTGACTTTTGGAGGTGTTTCCTGGGCATCAACTATGTGCCAGGTACTGAAATACAGTGATGCTAAAATTCAATCCCTTCATTCAAGGAATCAACTGTCTGAAAGAGGAGACAGAAGGTTAAACAACAAAGTGCAAAGGGCATATGCATCATTCTACAATACCAGGGCAAGTCAGGGAAGGTTTCTTACATGAGACGCCAAGTAGTATCCTAAGTATTTTATAACAATTTCAAATGATGAATAGGAATTTTTCAGAGAGCTATTACATTCTCAATAAAAACTGATTTCTTTACAATTGGTCTTTGGGAAGAGAATTAGCAAGTTAACATCATAGCCGGGCATCTCACTGGTTCTGAAGTTTGATCTTTTCATTTGGGGAGCATCAAGCAAGGAACTCCAACCTACTGTTAATGTGTACATTCAGAAAGTGAAGCTTAGTCCTGGAAACTTTAGGAAACAGACTGCAGCAAATCATCGAAAAGATTATACACCATGATCAAATGGAATTCATCCCAGGGATGCAAGCATGGTTCAACATGCATAAATCCATAACTGTAATATACCATATTAACAGAACCAAAGATAAAAATCATATGATCATCTCAGTAGATGGAGAAAAAGCTTTTGACAAAGTCCAGCATCCATTCATGATAAAAACTCTACAGAAAGTTGGAATAGATGGTCTTTATCTCAATCTGATGAAGGCCATCTATCACAAACCAACAGCCAACGTCATACTAAATGGACAAAAACTGAAAGCTTTCTAAAATCAGGAACAAGACAAGGATGTCCACTGTCTCTACTCTTACTCAACATAGTCCTGGAAACTTTACCTGAAGCAATTAGACAAGAGAAAGAAATAAAAGGAATAAAGATAGGAAAGGAAGAAGTTAAACTATCATTACTTGCAGATGACATGATACTCTACTTAGAAGACCCCCAAAACACCAAAAGACTTCTAGATTTAATGAGTAGATTCAGTAATGTAGCTGGTTACAAAGTCAACACTGAAAACTCAATAGCCTTCTTGTAAACGAATAACAAACTCACTGAGAGAAAAATAGGAAAACAATACCTTTTACAGTAGCATCCAAAAAAATGAAATACTTAGGAATCAATCTAACAAAAGATGTAAAAGACTTCTATATTGAAAACTATAGTACTCTGAAAAAGGAGATTGAAGAGGATATTAGAAAATGGAGAGATATCCTGTGCTCTTGGGTAGGGAGAATCAATATAGTGAAAATGGCCATACTTCCAAAACTGTTATACAGATTCTAATGCAATCCCAATCAAAATTCCAATAGCGTATCTTACAGAATTAGAGAAAACAATCCTCAAATTCACCTGGAACCAGAAGAGACCTAAAACAGCAAAGGTAATCCTGGGTAACAAAGACAAGACAAGAGGCATCACAATTCCTGACTTGAAATTATACTATAAAGCTATTGTGATAAAAACAGGGTGGTACTGGCAAAAAAAAAAAAAAAAAAAAAAAAAAAA
>RJWM01009938.1:0-30057 GCA_004363535.1 Dasyprocta punctata | reverse complement strand
CCCATATCTTTCACCATGTACTAAGTTGAAGTATGAATGGACTAAATATCTCAATATTAATACAGAAACATTAAATTTGCTGGAAGATAGAGTAGGTAAAACTCTTAGAGTCATTGGTGTAGGCAAAAACTTTATGAATGAAAGGCAGATTACACAGGATCTATTGCAAAGAATAAACAAATGGGATCTCATCCTGTTGAAAAGCTTTTGCACAGCAAGGGAAACCACAACAGAGTAAAAAGACAACACACAACGTGGGAGAAAATGTTTGCTAGCTGTCCCTCAGATAAAGGATTACTATCAAGAATGTATAAAGAACTCAAAAAAAAAAAAATCAGTCCTCCCAGATTTAAAGACCCAATCCAAAAATGGGTATCTGAGATGAACACACACTTTTCAGATGAAGAAGTACAAACAGCAAATAAATACATGAAAAAATGTTCAACAGCACTGGTCATTTGAGAGATGCAAATTAAAAGAACACTGAGATTCTGCCTCACTCCAGAAAGAATGGTAGGTATTAAGAATTCAACCAATAACAAGTGCTGGAGGGGTATGGGGAAAAAGGAATCCTTCTCCACTATTGGTGGCAATGCAGGCTGGTGCAACCACTGTGGAAGTCAGTGTGGAGATTCCTCAAAAATCTAAGATTGGAGGTCCCATTTGACCCAGCTAGTGCCCACCTGGGTATCTTCCCAAAAGAATTAAAAACACCATACCACAGCAATATATGTGCACCAATGTTTATAGCAGCACAGTTTATAATAGCCAGATCTTGGAAACAACCTAAATGCCCATCGACTGAGGAATGGACAGAAAAGATGTGGTGTTTCTATATAATGGAATACTACTCGGCTACAAAAAATGATAAACTGGACAGTTTTATACTTAAATGGATGCACCTTGGGAACATACTTATCAGTGAAATAAGTCACACATGTGTAAGCATCGTATTGTTTCACTTGTGTGACAAACTGAAAGAAAAACTATGCATATGTATATGTATATAAAAAATAGTTAATATAGTTTTTAAAAAAGCACAATGGCTTTCTTTGTCATTCACGTTGCTTGTCCAAAAGTAAAAAATAAATAAATAAATAAATAAATAAAAAAGGAATTCTGCTGAAATTTTGATAGATATTGAGGTGAATTTGTAGATAAGTTTATGGAGAGTAAATGTTTTTATGCTTGTCCAATTCACATACATAGTCTCTCTCCACTTACTTAGGCTGTATTTGAGTACTTTTGATCAGTTTTTATAGTTTTTAGGATATAGATAATGCGTGTATTTTGGTAGATTTATACAGTAATGCTACTTTAAGCTTTTTTGTGATGTTGTAACTTGTGCCTTTACAATTTTACTTTTGAGTTGTTCATTGCTTGTATACAGGCCAACATTAGATTTCTGTATATGGCTTTGTGACCTTGTACCATGACCTTGCTAAACCTTCTGGTCTGTTCTATTGATTTGTATGTAGACTCTTTGTAAATAAAAGAAAAAAATCACCCAAAAGTAAAAAAATAAAAATAAATAGAAAGTGAAGCTGTCTTGTTCCTTCATGTACTCCCTTTATTAACTTCAATGTTCAATAAATGTTTAATGGATTGATGAATGAGTGAATGAGTAAATCAAGAAATTAATAGATGCATCAGTATCATCTGGTGGAATTAAAACAACTAAGCAAGACTAAATAAAGCTTCATCACTATTGAATATAATAGAAAGTAATCAAAAATACTAACAAATAATAAACAATCTTACTTAAGAATAATTTCCCCTAAGGAATTTATAGATTCACCTCACGTTGATCGATAGCTTACTTCTGTATTGTGGGCACGAGTCTAGCATCCTTTTTCACATCTTCCCTCAGTTGATATCTTGACTTCCATACATTTCCTTCTATGCAAAGAGGCCAAGAGAGAGATGGGAAAATACTCTTCCATCTACCTAAGGCTTTCTGATTTCAGTTTTACAATGATCTATGCCCTTTTTCTGAATGGATGAGAATAAAGATGAGCTCAGGCTCTGTTAAAGAGTAGGCAGACAGGAATTCAAAAGGATTTATGATGGGGCAGACTAATGATAAGATGAAAGGTTGCATCGGGGATGGCATAAGGGGTTAGAACATCTCATGCACAAAATACTTGGTCCAAATGGACATATTTTAGAAGCTGTTCTAAAATAACCTCAGTGTACAAAACTGGGTCACATATCAGTACTCTTGTCTAGTTGGTATGATCAACAGCTAATGTCCTGAGTCATTTTAATGGCTGCTGGATCATCCAGGGAAGGGAACTGAATGATTTTTGCCCATTTCTAATAGGACTATGTACCTTTTATTAATAAAACGTTGCTTTGTTGAGCTAAATCCTATTAAGTAAAAAGACATGAAGGTGCACAACGGAATTCAATTCTGAGTTTTTCTGGCCTGAGCCTATAGTAAGAAATAACTCCCTGAAAGTCCTCTGACCTTAGCACCTCAGGCTCCTCCAACCAAGGATTATGGGATTGTGATTTTATTTTATTTTATTTATTTATTTTTATTTTTTATTTTTTGGTAGCGGTGGTCAAACTCACAACCTTGCACCTACCAGGCAGGCTCTTAGGCCAAGGGATTGTAATTTTAAATGACTGATGAAATGAAGATACAATTATAAGTCAATAAAATATGGGGCCAAAGAGGATGAGCAATTTTTGGAAGTATAATTGAGACAAATTAGCATGTATATTAAAATTTTTGAGACAACAGAAAGATAATTGGAGGAATTATCCAATTATCTTCTCCCTACCTCCTATTTATATATCTTCTATTTTGCTCTCTCTCTCTCTTTTATATATATATAGTATTTTTCATATGAGAAAAACCACTCAATATTTAATCTTGCATGTCTCATTTATTTCACTTAACATTATGTTCTTTCACTTTATTTTTCTGTTTCTTCCGTACAGGTGCCCATACAGGTGTTGTTTTGTTTGTTTGCAAAATATATTGAGTCCCTTAAAGTGTTGCAAAGTCATCCAGGTACAATGTTGCACACCTGTGATCCCAGCACTTGGGAGGCTGAGGCAGGTGGATCACCATGGGTTCAAGGTCAGCCTGAACCATATAGTGAAACCCTGTCTCAAAAAAGACCAGAAGAAAAAAATGTTGCAAAGTCAATGAGTTAAAAATTATGACAAAAGACAAAAAGACCCTAAGCTATCTTTTGCACAGATAGGTGACTACAGATAAACAATGTAGTATATATTTCAAAAAACTAGAAAGATTTTGAATGTTTTTACCATAAAGGATAAATGCTCAAGGAGATACTTATATTTAACTTGATTTAACTTGATTTAAGTGTTACACAATGTCACATGTTTTGATGTATTGGTTAAAGGAAAAAAATCAATGGAGTATTGAAAGACCCTACTCCTCCTAATCATACTACTTGTAAAGAAACTCAAACATAGTTCCATCATATTGTCCAAAGGTCACAAAAGAGTTCTAGAAAAAAGTGATTAAATTAAGGTGCACAGAAGAGAGAGAATTCTCATATTGGGCAAAGACAAGGATAGCATGGGAGTTAAATTTGGGGTGCAAAGATTTTCCTTTTCTAATTTTAATTAGAGCAATTAAACTAATAAATTTAATTTGAGCTTTGTGGCAAAGTAGTTGGATCTACAGAGATGGGAGAAGAAAATTCCAGTTACAGTGATAGAAGCTAAAGAAAGCACAGTACTCACAGAACATGTGGGGCCCAGGAAGAGAGAAGCCAGTCCACTTCTCCTGAGAGTCAACAGAGGTTGTGATGGGTCTGGGAGGAGCACGCCAAGAAGCTACATGGATCTTCCTGCACAAACCAGGCGGGGCCCATGAAGAGAGAAGCCAGAGCACATTTCCCATGGGCTGACCAGCATGAGGGCTGAGAATCAAGACACATACACACACACACACACACACACACACACACACGCACATGCACACCCCAGCCCTGTAAACAAGTGGCTGGTTTGAAGGACAGGCTGAGTTGATAGCAACTGAGATATAAAAACAACTGAATGCTTGTATTGTTTGATTGACTTTGAAGGACTAAGGCTGGTAGTCTGAGCATCTATTGGGAAGATAATGGTGTGCAACATGGCAAATATGGGGAAGTTGCTTCTGTCTTGTTTTTGAAATCCAATATTATTCTCACTGTTTTGTTTTGTTTTGATTTATTGTTTTGTTTTATTCAATGCTCTGTTTTGATTGGCTTTACTCTGTTTTGTTTTATTCAATTCTACTACGTCTGAGAGAATGGACAACTGCTGTGAAGTTAACAAGACAAATCATGGTAGCCATTGTTGATGACCTATTGTTCTGTTTTGAAGTTCTGTACTACTTTCACTGCTTTGTTTTGATTGACTTTATTCTGTTTTGTATTGTTGGGTTTTATTCTCCCTAAAATAAAAAAATTAAAAAAAAAAACACAGTACTGCATTGGGTTAAAAGCAGACCTAAAAAGTAAAATAGCTAACATTTGTACTCAACATCAAGTTAAAAAATACAGTAGATGAAAAGCAATAGGAACAAATAAGACAAAATTCTGGTGAATTTCTTTATTATAAAACAAAATTTAAATACATGTAAATATATATGACATATCTTGTACTTGAGCAGGAAAACCCAACACTGTAAAAATGTTAATGCCCCTATGTTAATTATAGATTTTAAAATGCAATGTAGTCCCAACCAAATAATCAGAATTTGAAGGACAGTGAAATTTGACCAAATCCTATTACAATTCATCTGGAAAAGTAAACATGTGATACAGTAGTTTCCAAATTTGCTGCATAATTATAATCACTTCTGGGGAGTTTGAAAATCTCAGTGCCCAGCTGTGGCACACTGAAAAGCATCCCAAAGCCAGGAACCATGGGGCATTCCTGTAATGCCAACACTTGAGAGGATGAGGCAGGAGGACTACAAGTTCAAGTCCTACCTGGGAAATTTAGTGAGATCTTGTCTCAATATAAAAAAATAGGAAGAGCTGAGGATGTAACCCAGTGCAAAAGAACAGTTCAGAATTCTACAGAAGGAAAATGAAAACAAACAAATGAAGATAAAAACAAAAAACTCCAGGTAACACTACTGTTCTTCAAAATTTGGAAACCACTATACTCAAAACAAAGTATTTAATGAGGTTATAGCAATTGGAACAGTTTGGTGCTAACATGTATATAGATAATAGTAAATGAAAGTTCAGAAATAGTTCAATATACATAAAGAATATAATAAATTAATATGTAAATTAAAACAGGTCAAAGAAAAACAGGTTAATTAGCCATCAGGGGTAACTGGCCATTTGAGAAAAAATGAAATTGAATCTCATCTCATTCTCTCTGTTCAGTTCTAAGTGACTCTCCTCTCCCTACCTCTCCTCTTACCCTTTCTCATTTCCACACCACAGCTAGAGTAATCTTGGCACCACGTTGGTATCCTGGTTCCGTGGTCTCTACTTACTTGGAGTGAAATTCAACACCTGATGGTGCCTTTCAGGGATGGGCCAGGTTGGTACAGGTTCTATCTTCAGTGTCCTTTCTGCTTCCGGTATGTGCGTCCTGGGACACCCCAGGTCCTTTTCCACAGCAGAGATCTGCACTGGCCTTCCCTCTTCCTAGGCTTTGCAAGAGCAGCTTCCTCTTGCCTTCAGCTCTCAGATGCATTGTCTCCCCACCAGGGACATTTCCTGACCTGACTATTTTAGGACATTCCCCACCCCATACCCATAACCCTCCACCACTCCATTCATCTGGACACTTACGTATTTTCTTATTAGCTTTTACTATAATTGATCATCCTTAAGTCTGGGTTTTATTTTATTTATTTATATTTTTGCTCATCTCTCCTGCTCTCCATGAGGAAGACTTTCTCAGTATTGTCACTGCTGCGGAGATTTAGCACATAGTTAGATGTTTGATGAATATTGCATGAGAGAAAGAGCCTGGTGTGAGGCAAAAGCTGAACCTGAGGCCAGAGAGGGAAACTTGTTGGTCGTGTTCCACCAGCAAGACCCCGTGGCAACTCCGCACAGCGGTAGTGTGAAAACTCAGTCTGAGAGCGCTTCTGAATCTGAAAGGGCCAGCCAGCCTAGGAGGATTCCTTCTCCTACCTAGGAGCTACAGCCCGAGGGCTGGGTCAGGCTCTAAACTGAACTTCTTGCTGAAGCTCTGCCACCCAAACCGTCAGACCCACCTTTACCACTCTTTCCAGTGGAGAGATCATTCTCCTTGATGGAGAAAAATGGAAGCCAAATAAAAGGTGAGATAGGATATTCTGATTTATCTCTGTACCTGATGAATAGGATCAGTTAAGATCATTATGAAACTAGAAAAGTGCTTTAGAATATCACCTCCTAATGATCAAGGTAGTCCCATGCTTTTGCCTGACACAGGAAGAAAATCAGGTCCAGCGAGACTCGTTGGCTCACCAAGCCCACTGCGTGCAGTGACAGTGGGGTCCACGTGTCACCCACATCTTAAAGTGCAGTTCAGAGCCTTTGCTATAACACTATACTCTGCACCACATTTAAGGAAAATCTCTCTGAAACCAAAGCTCCCTTTGAAAATGTTATTACTGTCTGTTAACGTTGTATGTTTTCTGCATGCAGTCTGCCCAGCTCTTTCTTTTTTTGCTCAATTTTAGAAGTCTTAAAGTTAAAGAAATAATTTGGGCCCAGATCCCAAGGGAGGAGTGTCTACAGTATACAAAGGAAGTAACAGACTCAGGCTGGGAACCTTCTTTAGAGCAATTGTGATAGGATCAAGCCTAATTGACTAGGATGATCCCAAGGGCCTAGGCACCCTACAGAGTGGAGACAGCAGCAAATCTAGCTTTTCCAATGATGTGACACAGTCTTGCTTATCACTTGGGTCCTGCTCTCTCCTTTGCCCTTTCTCTTCCCAAAGGATGATTCAAGATGAATCATCAACTGGTTCTAGCACCTAGAGCAAGAAGACCTTTGGCCTTCCCCTCTTTGCTGTAGTTGCTTTTGATGGAGACAATGCTATCACGTGCAAACTTCACAAGCATAATGCAACAAAATAAGATGAACCACTGGCGAGGCCAGCAGGTACACACCTTCCAGACACCTTTTGTCAAAATTTGACTCAAAAAAAGAAAAAATATCATTATCTTTTAAAAAGTATTATTTCAGTTTACTGTTGTACTTGGGGCCACTGCCGATTCAATCATTAAAGTCTACTGTACGTTAGACAGTAGTCTTTACTGTCTATGAACAATTCTGAGTGTCAATTAAAATGAATGTGACCATTGCATTTTCTTTTCTTTCTTTTTTTCTTTTTCTTTTCTTTTCTTCAGACAGCATCTCACCATGTAGTGTACACTGCCCTTGAAATCACTATGCAGCTCAAGCTGGCCTTGAACTCATGGTGGTCCTCCTGCCTCAGCCTCCCACATGCTGGGACTACAGATGTGTGCCACCATGCCAGGCTTTGCATTTCTCTCCTCAATCCTGAGCAGTGCTTTAATCAAATGCTCCCCATGCACTTTGATTAGAATATAAACCTTTACTAAGGTCCTGTGAAAGAATTCTATTTCCTATTGCTAAACTACACGGATGTGAATTGAACATTAATTACCTTGCGGGATCTTGCCCAAAAATGTAAACTTGAACCTTCTGCTACTTTGTTCTTGTGGAAGTCCACTTATGAGACATGATATTGGTGCATGCTTTCCAGAAGAATATAAATCTTGTCTATACCTAGTCTCAATTTTGTCTGGGAGCAAGTCAGAAACACTTGATTTCAATATTTTTAACTGCAAAAAACCTTTTTATTTCTGTAACATCTTTATTGAGATGTAAATATTTCACTCATTTAAATGGGACAACTCAATGGCATTTAGAATATTCACAAAGTTGCACAACCATCAACACAATCAATTTCTGAACACTTTTCTCCTCTGTACCCTTTAGTTGCCACCTCCCATCCTTCTCTACTTTCACCACCACCACTAACCCCACCTGTTCTAAAACAACTGCCAGTCTACTTCTTGTCTCTATAGGTTTGCTTGTTCTGAACATTCCATATAAATAAAATCATGTAATATATGGGGTTTTGTGAGCTAACATAATGCTTTAAAGGCTCATCCACCAGGCATGGTGGCACATGCCTTTAATCCCAGCACTTAGGAGGCTGAGGTGGGAGAAGTGTTGTGAGTTCAAGGCCAGCTTGGGCTACAACGAGAGTGCAAGGCCGGCCTGAGCTACATAGTGTGACCCTGCCTCAAAAAACTAGGGCTGGGAGTTTGGCTCAGTGGCTTAAGTGCCTGCCTGGCAGGCGTGAGGTTGTGAGTTTGATCCCTGGTATGGCAAAAAAAAAAGGGGTGGGTTCATCCATATTTCAGCATGTATCCATACTTCATTCCTTCTTACGGCCAAAAAATATGAGGTGATCAAATATACTGTGAATGTTTAAATAAAAATTCTTAAAAATTTACAGTAAAAGACAGTCATTAAAACTCTCTCAAAATATTCCCTCTAACTTTGAACACACTTATCCCATAATTCTTGTCACATCCTGAAACAGTTTTGAAAGTTCGCTTTTGTGAGTGTCTTTTTGTGGCTGCCCCAATGTCTTGAGTTGATTCAAATAGTTTATGGTAATTTCTGACCAAGAGAAACATAACAGTGTGTCCTCATTCACCTTATTCACCTGCAGCCCTTCCTCAAAGTTGAAATGACCACAAAAAGTCAACTTCTTTAATCCATTCAGGGTCCGCAGGCAGCCTCAACAGTGCAGCTAGAGACATTCATGAAAAAGGACTTCCAGAACTGCTTCAGAAAGTGCAAGAAAGAAAATAAACCTGAGTCACTGTAGGAAAATGGATGCACCTTGAGATCACAATGGTAAGTGAAATAAATCAGACACACAAGCTTAAATGTCACAGGGTTTCTCTTCCATGAGAAGCCAAAATATAAATAAAGAGTAAAATAAAAGATAGATAATAGGAAGTAGGGAGATAGATAATTTCTCAAATGGGAAGGGAATCAAGAAACGGAGGAAAGAAGGAAAGAGTGAGGGGAAGGAAAGGGAATGAAAAACAGAATTAAGATGTGTTATGTACATGTACCAACTCCACACAAGGAATGTGACCATTATGTACTGCAAATATATACTAATAAAAATAAAATTTTTAAAAAGTGGACAGAACTGTAAGATAGGTGTGTCCAAAGTCAGGGGGAGTATTTTGAGAGGGATTAATGGTAATATGTCTTTTACTGAACAATTCCATTTTTAACATTTAAACATTTACCATATATTTTGTTCACGCCTCACTTCTCACTCAGATGATGAACACTGGATTTACTCCACCTTTTAGATATTATGAGTAATGTGACTATAAACACTCATATACAAGTTTTTATTTATTTATATATTGCAATGTTGCACTTGTTGTTGTTAGTTTCTTGATAGCCTTTTGAAGCACAAAGTTTTCAGTGTTGGTGGAGTCCAGTTTATTTTGTTATTGTTGTGTTTTGATATCATCTCTGAGAATTCACTGTCAAATCCAAGGTCACAAAGATTTATCACTATGTTTTCTTCCAACAATTTTCTGTTGCGCTGGCACTTACCGTTAACTCGCCATTTTGAGTTAATTTTTGTATATGGTGTGAGGCAAGGTTACAGTTTTATCCTCCTGCATGTGGCTATCCTATCATTGTTGTTACCAAAGACCACTGAGGCATTATAAGAATCAGATCCATGGAGCACAGGTGTATATTTTTGGAATGGATATGGTTGATAGATTCTGTGGTTGGAAGATCCACAAGAGAAATTTTTCTCAAGCCTTGCTTCCAGGACAGTATCTTAAAGACACAGCGACTTAGTCACAGTATGGGCACTTTTTTCTTTGGCCATTGAGGAACTTACACTCTGTTGTAGTCAAGGGTTACAGGGAGAACAACTGCTACAGGACACAGTGTTTGTAATACTGTTTTATAATAGTCACCCAAAGTTATACACAAAAAAGTGCAGGAAAATCTACCCACAACACTAAGACCCAGGATATTTAGCCGAGGGCCTAGATCCCACAGCAATATCATGCAAGAGTTCCACTAGAGACCCAAAACACATGACAATGTCTCCCGCAGTACCAACTGGGAATCTAAGAGCCCACAATAAGGGCTCACGCCAGTCTATTTACGGTTCTGTGCTGGGAAGGCCACAGGTCAGCGGTGGAACTAGAAAGTCTATGCCAGCAGGGTGAAGGAGCTGTGCAGTGGGTTGAGGGTTCTACATAGGAGCCGAGAAGTCACGCTCAAAAGATGAAGTGGGGCTGCCCTGAAGAGCACCACAGCCATCCCCAACAGCGATGAGGTCCCGCGCTCCTCCGACGATGGAGAACAGTTGAGCACAGGTCAGGAAGCCAAGTGTGACAAGCTTCTCCAGGACACAGCCTCCCCTCCGGAGCCAGGAAGCAATGCACAATGTGAGGAGCAGAGCTCCCCCAAGGTGAACCACAGCCACTCTCACCGATGAGGTCCCGAGCTCCTCCGATGATAATAGCCAAATCCATACTGGGGAAGCCAGCATGACAAGCTCCTCCAGGAGAACCAGCGGCTCGAAACAGCAACTCTTGAAACAACCCACAACGCCTCCTTCTTCTTCTCCACGTCCCTATTTATGCTGGCAACTTTCTTCAGGTGGAGCATCTTTACTCAACACCAGCTGAATTAATGCAACTGGTGCTAAGCTGACCACCAGTTTGTAATCCATAACACACTCTAATGTGCTGTCCATGTCCGTGCATGCTTTGTGCTCAAGATAGGCACGTGTGTATTGCTTTGACTTTGATTTCATCTTATTTTCTACCTTGATTCCTCTGATTTTCTCATGCTTTATTTTCCTTCTATTATATCACATATATCCCTGGAACCACTCTACATCATTTTTAAAATAAAATGAGGTAAATAAGTAAAGTAAGTAAATAAGAACTTCCAAAGCTTTTTGGTATTCTTTGATTATCTTAAATTTTGTCTCATACTATGGTTGCTAACATGTCCAAATGTGGAGATTTGAGTATATGAGTCTCATTTACCTTTGGATGCTCTTCTATAGGTAAATTCTCTAAAGATTCTTTACTTTTTGTTTTTTTCAACTGTTGCTGTTTTTGAGACGTCATCTTGCCATGTATTCCAGTCTAACCTAGACCTTGCTATGTAACCCAGGCTGGCCTCAAACTTACTATCTACCTGTCTCAACTTCTGTTTTTCATATTCTTAATGATGCTCATTCTGATTGGGGTGAGGTGGAATCTCAGTGCAGTTTTGATGTCCATTTCCCTGATTGTTAAAGAAATTAAACATTTTTTTTCATGTACTTATTGCCATATTTGTACTCCTTCTCTTCTTTAGTTTATTTGCCCATTGATTGACTGGATTACTTGTTTTTTGGTATGAAGGTTTTTGAAATCCCCAGATATTTAAAATGTATTGTGCTTTTGGTGTCATATCCGAGACTCCATTGTCAAATTCAGAGTCACGGAGATTTACCCCTATGTTTCCTTCTGAAAGTTTTTGAATGTTATTACTTACACTGAGGGATCTGAATGTATGATTTAGTGAATGAATGAAGCCATGAATGAGCAAATAGTTGAAAGAATAAATTTGGCCTCGCTGAAAGCAGATTCAGAGCCTCTTCCCTGATTCCCTTTTAGAAGCAAGGGCCCACTATTCCACACAGTAATTCAGCTGCCCCAGGTAGTGTTTATAACCTCACCCACTGGGGCTCCTTCTCATAACTTGACAGAGCCATCTATGCATCTACCACTTGCTTCAGAACCACTTGAGGTAATAATACAGATTCCTGGGCCTCCCCCAAAAGGATGGGAAGGGCACTGTATTTTAACAAGGACCCCCATATACTTTTTTACACTTTAAAATTGAGCAGTGGTGTCTTGAAATGACAATATTTTGGAGGAGTAAAAAAAATTTTACATTGCTTTTTGTATTACATGACCAGGTGTGAATGACTTACACATAGAGAAAAGGAGAATGAGTTAGGGCCCCAAAATCATCAATGCAAAAAATATCCAAAGAAACTTTTTATTTTATACAACAATCAACATGCCCAGGGGTAGTTTTTCAGAGAAATAAACACAATGGCATTAAAATTTTAAGCTTGAAGATTCAGGTGAGGTGGCTTATCTTATAAATTCCACAAATTTTTCTTGGCCTATGGTAAAGGAAAAAGAGTAAGCAATATGACATAAAAACAATAACTTTCATAAGCAAAAGTTAACTGTAGATTTAGATGCACACATCGATTTAAGGCAACTGATTTGCTTTGAAATGGGGGGTGCAAAGAGTTATTTTAGCAGCTTTGTACTTTGGTACAAATCCTGAACAGTGTTTGCCCAGGGCCCATTCCAAAGTGAAAACGAAGAGACATTCCAGGCAAATGGCCAAAGTGTTAGAGGTTGAGTGGGAACGAGTCCTTTTTGCTCTGACTGGGGACAGTGAAACCTAACGATCTCTTCTGCATTTGAAGACACATTTTTGGCATCCTTGCACAGTACTAGTAAATAACATTTTTTAACTGGAAAACCCCCAAAACTCTCATATAGAAACCAAACCTTGTCATCTTTATTTTTCTCCTTATGTCAGCATGGGCCATTCATATTTTGAAAGCGACTTCAGCAAAATCTCTTGGTTTCAATTTTATTAAGAGAGCTGTTTCATTCATTCAAATCCTGTTGTGTATCTAGAGAAACCTATTTCCTTGGGCCTTGGCTGGATAGCCATCACATCTCAGAATCCACAATACTAAAGAAAATACCTGAAATACATATCTTTAGAACCTCTGTAGTGACACAAGTCTGAACTTTCTTTTTGAGGGGGCAGGGTCTCACTCTGTAGTCTGTATCCCAGACTAGTCTTGAACTTGTGATCCTCCTAGTTCTATCTCTTGCCCGAACTTTCTAAGAGGATTAAGGAAAAGATTGTTTTAATTTAGTAATGTTGAATTTTAATTAATAATAAAAGAAAAGCTGCATATGATATGCTAAACATAATAGTGAAAAAATGGAAACAAATATCAAATAATGGAAATATGGTCAAATAACTTATTTCATCTATATGATAAAACATGAAACCATTGATTTTTCAGTGTTTTTAGCAACTTGAAAAACTGGTTATGAGAGATACATTTTAGGAAAAACAAGTACAGAGTATGTATGACCTCAATGATATAAATATATTGAGATTTGCATGCTAGAACAGACTAAAAGGAAATAGCCAAAATAGTCATGGGAGTTTTTTCTAGCTATGTAATTTTCTGTGCTTTTCGTCATCTTCTTTACATTTTCCTAAATTCTCTAATTATTTTTTTGTACCAAAAGTAATTTCATTAAGTTATAAATGATTTTACCCCTTTGTTTATTAACTATTTTCAGCACACACACTAGCAAAGAGCACACTGTAAGTAAAATTTGAAAACCAAGCTGAGAATCTTGAATTGCAACATCTTTCCATTCTGATTTCCTGTCATACTACCCATCCGCAATCTCTTGGCTCTCACCCTAATTTAAAAGTCCCCCTCCACAGTGTGCACAAGCATCACCTGGCACACCCCACAATTTTTCCTATTATTCTCAGTGGTACAGTTTATTGAGATACAAAAGAAAAACATACAAGTTACAGTTTAATGCTATTTTCTGCAGCACAGCTGTAAAAAACACAACCTGTGCATATAAGAATTATTTTGAGTATTGGATTTCCTGTCTTTAAAACTTATAAAAATTGTCACTTAGTTTTAAAAAATAAATGAACTCTATTGAGCTAAACCAAAATATATTTAAGAAATAGTGTTCATGGCAGTGGACTATAAAGCATAATGAACTGCTTCTGCGGGTGAGTGAACACCCAAGGGAAGCCGAGACGCACTAGAGAACCACAAACGTAACGACAGGGAGTAACTGCCAATGCCAAGGGCATCATTATTAACACACGACAAGGAGGCAACAAACCACAACAGGAGAAGGGGAATTTTTTTTTTAATCTCTGTTACCATGGGGAGAGGAGTTGTGAATAGAACATGCACATGCACACACATATACACACACGCACACTGAAGTTTCCTCAGCTGACAGATCCTGAAGGACATCCAAGAGCTTCAGTATCCAATTTTTTTATGCCACATCATTGATGCTGCAGATTTTTGCAATGGAATAGGCTGCCTTACATGCTCTGTCCTATATAGACACAGGTTATGGGAGGACCAGTACGATACACACTCGAGACAATGAACGTGGAAGGACTAATACCAAAAACATACATGAAAAGCAAAGGGAGAGAACTTGACCGATTTAAGGGGAGAGAAAAAAAGCAGAAGACAGAAGAAAGAACCAAGTAAGGAAAGAAAATAAGTGAAAGGAGATACTACTCATTAAATATAAATTCAGTACAAATTACAATCTTGATGCCAGGCATGCATTCAACAAATGTCTATGGAGCGTCTCCTGCATGCCTGGCAGTGCAAGAGACTGAGTGAGGGGTGGACACAGCCCTGCCCTGCCTGGCTGCGCGGCAGGGAGATAAGGTTGATGGCCCCAGATGCAGTACTGGGAAGCACCACTTGGTCCAGGCAACAATCACTGAGCCCCATGCTTTCTGGTAAGCACTGATACATGTGCATAAAATCATGAAAATAAAAAAATCATGTGAGTTGAGAAAAAAGGAGCATAAGTGGGTCTAGATAATGGATGACAAATTAATATCAATATAAATATGAGTGACTATTCTAATGGTGTTACTTAATAGTGACTCAGGCAAATACTACATTGTTAATGCAAAAAAACATTATATTAGATATCTGACCAGTGTTTGACCAATATTAGGTTGCTTTAAGCTGAGCATTGAAGAATTTTACTACAAAACAGAAGGAAACAACTTTCTTTTGGACAGGGTCATACTGTTTTGCCCAGGATGGCCTCAAACTCCTGGGCTCAAGGGATCCTCAACCTCCCAAGTGCTGGGACTACAGGCATTTGCCCCCTCCCCATCCTCAATGGAAAACATATTTTCTAACTCCAAGTATTTGGTTTAGTAAAGAAATTATAAAGTTGAAAAAATAAAATTAAAGTGTTTTTACTAATGTGTATTAATTATACAGGCTAGGGAGCTTCATTTTGGCATATTCATACACGCCCCATTAACCCTCCTCTCCCCTCACTTTCTTCCCGTACCTCCCCCATCCACTTCCTCTTCTCTAACAGTCTCCCTTCTATTTTCATGTCCTTTCCCCTGCTCCCACCATCTCTTTTTCCTAGATTCCTCTTATAAAAGAAAACAAGAAATATTTGCCTTTTTGAGTCGTGTTCATTTCATTTAACATGACATTCTCCAGGGTTTTTTTTTGTTTTTTGTTTTTGTTTTTTTCGGCACCGAGGATCGAACTCACAGCTTCATGCCTGCCACACAGGCGCTTAAGCCACTGAGCCAAATTCCCAGCCCTAGTTTTATCCATTTTCCTGCAAATGACATGATTATATTCTGCTTTATGACTGAATAATATTCCATCATGTACATATCCCACCTAAGAAATCAAGAATTTGCCAAACTGATAGTTGAATTTCTAAATGTTACTTCAGTTGTTTATGCTAATGAATTATTTTTAAATCAGAAATAAAAATTCAATGCTAGCTCCTACAGTAACATTCTTGGCTGCTGGTTATTTGTTTGTTTGTTTGTTTGTTTGTTTTTAAGACAAGGTCTTGCTAAGTTGCCCAGGCTAGGCTTGAATTTGCAATCTTGCTACACGAGTCTTCCAGAGTGCTGGGATGCAGGCATGAACCACCACATCCAACTTGGTTTTGGCTTTATTTTATTTTATTTTATTTTACTGTTCTTGTCATTTTTTAAAAAATTAATTACATTTATTGGTACTTATTTATTTATTTATTTATTTTTATTTTTGTGGCACTTGTGGCACTGGGGACCGAACTCACAACCTCTCACCTGCCAGGCAGGAGCTTAAGCCACTGAGCCAAAGTCCCAGTCCTAGTTTTTTGAGTCAGGGTCATACTACGTAGTTCAGGCTGGCCTTGTGCTCGCATTGTAGTCCAAGCCAGCCTCGAACTCACAACGCTCCTCCTACCTCAGCCTCCTGAGTGCTGGGATTAAAGGCGTGCACCACCATGCCCGGCCTATTGGTACATTTTAGGTTTACATAATGATCACATTCATCATAGGGAATTTGTGCCTGTACATGACACAACTTGATTCTTTCTTTCTTTGTTTTCCCATCCCCTTACCCTCCCTTCAATCCCCCATGGTTTTGGCTTTTTGAAACAGGGTCTCACTATGTAGTTCAAGCTGACCTTGAACTCACTGTGTATCTCAGACTGGCTCAAACTCACAATGATCCTCCTGCCTCTGTCTCCCAAGTGCTGAAATTACAAGCATGTGCCACTACACTCAGTTTTGGTTGACCCTGTGGTTGTCAACAGGCCAGACTTTGGTTTGTCTTATATTACAAGAACACTGATGTGACTATTACTGATTCCTGGGTCCATCTTGAATACCATGATGTATCTCTAATCCCAGGAAATAAGATATGTTTGGTTGGCAGGGCCGTGTCTTCAGCAGGACAGTTTACAAAATGCAAATGCACTGATCTGGGATTTCTTAGGTCACTGACACTGAACATGAAATTAGGCAAACAGCCAAAATTTCACAAACAGGGAAGATGCACATTCTTAAATTTGACTGGATTAAAATAAAGATTTGTAAATAACAGTGCTGTTTACAAATATGGTGAGAGCACACATTTGAAAATATATTCACTCATGAGGCTAAGGCAGTCTGGATGTCTGATATGTTAGATCCTAATTAGGAGTCACAAGATCTGGCATTTAGTTTTGCTAGAGATTTTTTAAAAAGCAGGGTCCTTATCAATTCAGTTCAACACAGATTTATTGTTTATTTTGGAGCAAAATTAATTAAGACAGTGTTCTCAACCTTCAAGAGTTCACAATCTAGAGAGAGGCATTTTTACTCTGTTTTCAGCAAATTTCAGCTCCCTTTTCTATATTAAAGGACACAGTCCCTATTTCAAGAGCATCTGTGCCATTCCCCATAATCCCCACTACTCAAGGCCAGCACCCCCATGGTAGAAACTGAACCCAGCACCGTGCTAGGTTAGAGTTCTCTCACTGAGCCACAAAGCCAGCCATATTCTTAGTTAGCCCTTTTTTCCCTAGGAATATTCACTTCACTCCCTCAATTGGATCCATCCCAAAGACATTTAAACATGCCCAAGAGTCTCTCATCTAAATAAAAACAAAACGCTCACACCTTCCTTAGGCCTCACATTCCCCTTTGGTCTTATCTGTCTCTCTCTTCCTCTTTACAGTCAGGCTTCTGAGGAGCTCTCTGTACTTCCTGTCTGTTTCTTCACCTCCCACTTGCTTCTCAACTCACTGCAATGCAGCTTCCGCCCCTGCACCTGCAAACAGCTCTCGCTAAGAACGACCTTCCAAACTTCGTGGACATGTTGGCGGCTGCACCCTTTTTGACCTTTTTCTTGAAATATTTCCCTTGGCTTTAGTGGTACCAAGGTCCTCATTTACTCCCCTACTGGTTGGAAAGCTGGAGCAGATGAGTAGTCGTGGTGGTTACTCACATACCGGAAGGAGAGGTGGCCAGGCTGTCCCCGCTGCTGGAGTCTGGTCTCAGGGGAGATGCAAGACAGAGAGAGAGAAATGGCAGCAGAGAGAACAGAAACGCTGAGGTGGGAACTGGACCTTTTCCTCTTTCCTCCTCTCCACTCCCGTCCCGTGAAGGCGGGTGACTCCCGTCTGCCCACCTATGTAAGGAAAGGAAAAGGTGCTCAACCTCACTGTCACTGAGGAAATGAGAATTCAAAGAGCGACAAGCTAGCTTGGAATGATTTTAAATAGGGGATGTGGTCTACCGGTTTGTAAATCAACATATCTTGTGCAGCTAAAACTTTTTATAGCCATGAGGAACCATCTAGGTTTGTCTCAAGACAGACTCAGATTTCAAAGTTCTGAGAATGTGCAATAATGTTTCTCCCCCTGAAAAAGGAAACAGTGTGAGGCAGAGGAGCCCCAGACCTCACAAGCTGCAGCTGCTGTCAGGACTGCATTTTGGCTCCCCTGCAGCTTCACTCTCCCTCTGCAAACTCCAAAAGCTAGAATTCCTGTAGGCCCGGCTGGCCTTGTACTCCCTATGTTGCCCAGGCTGGCCTCAAACTTGCAACAGTCCTCCTGCCTCAGCCTCCTGAGTGCTGGGATGACAGGCGTGCGCCATCAAGCCTGAATCACTATTGTGTTCTTTAGCCTTCATTACTTTTTTCTAGTGACACAAACATCCAGCTGCCAGCTGGACAGCTCCCCGTGTGTCTCAGCCACCCTGCTCCTCTTTCAGATTTCCCAAGTCAGGACGCGACAGCACCATCCAGGAAGTTTCAGGAACCAGAGTTGCTCTCCAGGTCCTGACAACCCAGCCTCCGCACATTCACCCCGTCCGCCAGCTTCTCTCTGCCTTCACCAACACCCTCGCTTGCACCCATCATCGCTCACAAGGAGCACTAGTGCCCCCCAAACCGCCTGGGATCCTCACAAGCCCTCCTCCAGGTGCTTTTCTCAAGCAGCCGTCCCCACTTCATGGGGTCCACACGAAGCCCGCACTGCGAACCCCGCCTGTTCACAGGTGCCCATGGCTCAGAGGGCACCTGCTTGTACCCTACACAGGACCTCCCGAGCCATGTCCAGCTTGACCTCTCTGTGCTCTCCAGCTCACCTACACGTTTTGGTTTCTTCGTTTTTGTTTTTTTGTTTCTGTTTTGTTTTGTTTTTCTTCCCAGAGCTTGTACCCAGGGCCTGGCATGCGTGAGGCACGTGTTATACGCCTGACCTCCATCTCCGACCTTTTCAATTTTTATTTTAAGTCAAAGTCTTGCTAAATTACCCAGGCTGGCCTCGAATTGGGGTCTTCCTGCTTCAGCCTCATGAGTAGCAAGCCTCGAGGTATGCATCATGGCCCACAGCTTCACACCGCTCTTGCTGTCCGCGGTCAGCACACTGAGTGTCTCTCTCCTCGCAGCTCAGAGGCCCTGCGCGTGGCGTCCGCGCCCCTGGCGGCCCAGTCTGCAGAAGGGAGCCCTGGTGTTCATCGCCTTCCCCCTCAGCTCCCCGTCCCAGGGCTGAGCCCGGCGGTCCCCTGCTGCAGTCTGCCCTCCACTGGGCGGGGCTTTTCTCCACAGCCCTCACCTACCGCAGATCCAACCGCGTCCGATTTTGTTTCTTCCTTTCCTCCTGTGATTCGTTTCACTTTGTGATTTACTGGATTACATATAGCCATACACGTGTACAGTGCACACCCGGTCACACACAGGCCTAACAAAGAACCCGGCAGTGAGTAGTATCTCAGAAACTTTATTAAAATAAATTATCTTATAAGAAAGACAAAAAGCAAAAGAGACAAACGACTAGAGTAAATGTGCAACAGTAGCATTATAGGTTTACAAAACAGGATGATAGAAACTTGACAATGGTTTGTTTGTCTCTTTTGCTTTTTGTCTTTCTTATATGTGTCTTTTTTTCTCTTAAATAAAAAAAAATTAAAAAATAAGTAGCAAAATAAAAAATAAATAAAAGGAAGTAGGGAGACAGGTATTTCTTAGATTGAAAGGGAATCAAGAGATGAGGAAGGAGTTGGAGAAGGGGAGGGAAAGGCAATTTAAAAATTTTGTATGTGTTATGTCCATGTACCAAACCCACTCAAGGAATGCAAGCATTATGTACTACGAGCATATAATAGTAAGAATATTGGTACTAAAAATAAGTAAATAAGTAAAACAAAATAAAGTGAAAAATAAATAAATAAAATAAATTATCTTAGTCTCTAATTTTAAAAAGGGCAATCCACCATTTCCCCTGAAATGATGAATAAAGGAGATTTTTTACTTTTTATTCATAGAGATGTTACGGTTGGGTATGACTTAAGAGTGCCCTTCATGGATTCATATATTGGAGAACTCAGTCCATAGCAAGATAAGAGGTGCTGGGGCCTGAAAGAGGCAGGACCTAGTGGGAAGGTCTGTATCTCATGCTGGGGGTGGTGTTCCTAAGGCATGAACATGACTCTCATGGGCCCCTTGTCACTCTCAGCCTTCTTGTCTTCTCATATAATCTCTCCTTTGCACAGACACTCCTCTGCTAGGACGTCATCCACCATAAGAACTTCAGCAGAGCTAAGCTGATACTGGTATCATGCCCTTGACCATTCAGTACTGTGAACTACATAAACCTCTTTTCTTTATAAAGTTAACCTGCCTCAGGCATTTAATTATAATAACAGAAAACAAACTAACCCTCAGATGGGTAAAGCAGTATGTCTTGGGTTACATATCCACTTAGTATTAGAGATGATGTAATACACAGACTTTCCCGAACAGTTGTGGGGTTCTTTTTCTCACTAAATTTTGATTCTCTGTTATTACTGACACAATTATTTATTTCTACATCTTGTAGTGATTGGAATATTAAAGTATTTATAAAATGCTTAAAAAGTTACCTCAAATCAGAAGGTTTGGGGCATATTTTCCCAAGGCTTGTTTGCTCTAGATGTCCTCTCTTGCCCCTGAGATGAGTTGCGTGCTGTCCTAGAATGTAGATAACATGACTCCGTGCAGAGCCACGCTAGAAAAAACAGACTAGAGCTCTGCTCCCATCCTCAGTCTGTTCTTCAAGCTAAGCAAATTATTCTACGCATGACAGTCATCTCCTCAGGCTTCCTTAGTTTTTAATCTATCCCATCTGACAGAAATCACATGCTATGGGTCTTGACACTTTGTAGAAGGTTGATTCCCCAGACATGTGTGGATCCTAAGACAGCCAAGCTCCAGGAAGGCATTGCATCTTCCACTTCTCTTGAATCACAGTCCTGCAAACATAAGAGCGTCATGGAGGCCAATCATTGCTGCTTCTTGCTTAAGTGGGTGTGCTATGACATAAAGCATGAAGAAGAAATAGAACGTTGTAATGGCAGGGCTGAGCAAGTAGCTCAGAGGCAGGCAATGGACCTAGGAGGTGTGAGGCCCTCGGAGGCCCTGTGTTCCATCTCCAGCACTAAAAAAAAGAAAGTGAACACATGTTAGTTACTGACAAAGGAGGAAAGCTGAATAAGACTAGATCACATTTGAAGTATAAAATTTGATGCTTTTAAAACTAATTTCATACAAGAAAAATAAACCAACACATCACTATGTTTTAGTTCTGAAAGTAATCTTAGTTCTTAGTTTTTAAGTCACCAATACAGAAAATTGGAACAGTTATATACATTCTTGTATCTCACAATATGTTAAAAAGTAGTGGTCATTAAGTTCAACAACTATTTGAACGGCTTTTCTTGGGCGAGATGGGAAGCCAAACAACAACTCCTTGTCTTTAAACACTTTACTCAATACTACTATGGAAATGATTGTAATAGAGAGTGAGATTGTAATAAGGAGCAAGATAAGCATGAAGTAATGGAATAGAAAACAAGGGCGCATGGAGAAAATGCCATGGAGGAGGTAACCTTTCAATCAGACCTTGAAGAATTAACAAGACTTTGACAGACAAAGAGGAGGATATTCCAGTCACCAGGGACTAAATAACATCCATGAAAAAATCAATACAGCCCACTCCTGTGTTGACATTTCTGTTCTCCACTGAATAGTCACTTCAGGTACTGAAGACTGTTTCTCTTTCTTTGAGTTGTTAATCTAAGGTTGTACTTTTGAGCAAGGCTATTTTTATTTCCAGAAGTATCACTTTCCAAACTAGAGATCAGTCATTGTCACTGAATTATAGCCTAACTACTTCACATGGGGCTAGCCGTAAGTGAGATGAAGGTCCAGGGAGAATTTAAAGGTGTATAAATTCCCAGGAATTAAAAAAAAAATTAGAAAATCTAATCAATCATTCTGAAAGGCAGGGTAACATTTGGTGGCAAGTGAAAAGGCTCTAGATGAGATCATTGGAACTTGGTTATATACTCACAAAGAACCTAGTTTAAATTCACTACACTTTTGGAAATTTTCATCAGTTGTTCTTAATGCAGCAGGCTCTGTCATTGCCTGACACGTAGTACTTGCTCAATAAATGTTGATTAAATTATAAGACCTTTTTCAAATGGTGTTTGTACCTTCTCTGTAATATAAAAACTATTCAAATATTATATAAAAACTACTTGCTTTGAGCTCTCAAAGACTTTAATGCCTTGGAATTACAAGCATAAGCCACCACATGCATCTATTTAATGCCTTTTATGTCTAAAAGACTGATACTTCATGTACCTTTCCAGGTTACAGAATGTTTTACATACAGTATCTTATTTGATCCTTAACAATCCAGAGGGATTAGTCAGACAAATACTATTACTCCTATTTTACAGAGGGTACTACTGAGATTCATGAGGACCAGGATATTTGCCCAAGTCAGAATTAAGCATACACTTAGATTTACACTTGCCAGCAGTCTGTTTTCTATAGTCACATAGCTTCCAGAGAGTTAAGAATTAGTACCATTCTTAACATTCCTTGTATTAAATGTATTAATGTGGCTTGATTTGTCTATTACTATCTATACCAAATCTATCTCTTCTCATATCTATATCTGTCTATTGAGAGAGGAATATGCAAAGCACAAAAGCAGTTGCATCTGGTTTTCAAGTATAAAAATAAATAATTTCTATAGAAAATTCTAATGAGGAAGCATAGATTTATGCTCACTATTATGGTAATGTTTATGAATATGTGCTAAAAGGAATCCACAGCTAAATACCTTCACATTTTTCCAGAAATCACTCCTAGTCATTGCTAGAATTAGATCAATGACTTCTTTCTACGTGCAGACGACATGCAGTGCTAATTGTATTCATGAAATAAAATGTTCTCAAGTTTTCTTTGGCCAATGGGCTGAGAACAAGGAGACTGATTTACATTTCGCAGATATAAATAGCAATTTGATGGTGAGCTCATTTACAGGGACTGCGTAGTACAAAATTGCCACAGTGCATCTGTCTGGAATTTTCGGGTTCCTGCAGAATCCTTCCATGACTTGTTTACGATGTAGAGATGATCGGCTCTGTCACTTCCTAATAAATGGTAAATAAAAAAGTAACCTGTGATATTAAAGTACTACATTAGCTACATTGTGATTAAATTACAGTAACACCACCAGCTATAAACCTTTATAGAATCTTCTCAACCATGCAGTAATTCTCCTAACTATACTATTATGTAGAGCACAAATATTTCTTTGTAAGTCCAAAGCAATACATCAGGGCAGCGTTTACTGCTGAAGCTAGATTGAGAGTAAATGCATCTTGGGATGCTATGAATAAAAGCTCTAGCTTCTCATTACTTTATGACAAGACACAGAAATTCACTTTACTTTTCATTTAAGCTTTTCGGCTTCCGTTTATAGATGTATGCCTTCACGCTTTTATTCCCTTCTTGCTTCAGCTGTACGTAATAAATGATTATAAATTTTCACATTTGACCACCTCTCTGCTAGTCTCATGCTTAATGCACAAAGTTAGGAAGCTGCAGGTAAAATTTCACAAACACTTTTATTTATGATGTTGTCCTTGGTAACGGAAATTTCAATGTACTGAAATGAAAAGTATGATTAAAGGGATACGACGTCCTGACAAGGATAGTAGAGGGCAGCCTTCTATTTCCCACTGAAAATATATAATACTTTTTTGACATCAATTTCATAGAGAATAGACATGGGTTAGTCATAGAAAAAAAAAGACACAAACATGTTTCTAACTTCAGTATTCTTGAATTTTTGCACTTATAACTTATATTAGAAATAGCTTGTCTGAAATAATGAACTTCTGAATTGGAAAATATTTTATCTCAATTGAAATGTGATATCAAGAACTGAACAGATATTAAGGACTAATAATAATTTTGAAAAAAGAAAGAATTCTTTTTCTGGAAAAAAATACAAGTGAAAAAGTATTGACTTTTTTTCCATGTGTTTTAATTTTTTCAGTAACAGATTTTATTATTTTATATTTTTATGTGGTAAGAAATAGGAAGAAAATTGAAAAAGTTAGAACATTCATAAAGAAACCTGATTATTTAGCTTTTAATCAAGTTTTCCTCAAATTACCATTAATTAAACAAGGTGGAACTCAAGTATGTCTACTGTTTATAAAGTTAAATGTCTTTAAGTGCTCAAGGGTAGATAACTTCCTCATTTCCTATGATTTAAGAGAAAAAGAAATTAAATGATGGGTAGACCTCAGTCACTCCCCAGATAAAATTCTGCTGCTGCACAGCAGTTTCTGTGCTGGAGATCAGAATCACTTGAGTCATTCTAGTTTCACCCACAAGTCTTATTCTGGCCTCCAACCAGTAAATAAAGTGGGTTATCAGGGGATTTGAGTTTGAGGGTCATTATAACTCCTGCAGCTCTGTGCTGCCACAATGGGGCATGAGAGCTATTTCCTACTCAGTGGAAGAAGATATAACAGCTTGATTTCAAATCTCTGAAAACAAGATATTGTGGAAATTTTAAAATACGTATCTTAATTTCATGTCTATGGAAAGATGAAAATGAGGAAAGAACTTTGAATGGCTGCAGACCTAGCCAAGGATGTGGCCAATCTCTGCACATTAATAACTAGATTATCTTTAGGATATTCTGCATCTCTAGCTTCAGGGTCACTAACTCAGAAGGAGGGAGGGCATCTCCTGAATTTCCTCAGTGCACACAGCACCATGACAACCCCAGAAAGGAAGGAAGAAGACACAAAGGCACCCAGCCTAGAGCCTGTGGTCCAGGAGCTTACAGGGAGATAAGGCAAGCACACAAATAACTAAAATTAGAAGTTTGCAAATAATCAGAGCCAGATGAGGAGAGAGGTAAATTCCACAAAATTATGCCGCATGGGAAGTGCTAGCACAGTTGCCATCTGGTGCTTGCAGGAGTTTGGGTGGTCCAGTCATTGTCAGTCCCAGTTCATGATGCAGGCAGAGGTCAGTGCATTCAGATGTGAGTTCTGCCAGTTAAGGACCAGAGCTAAAATCCCTGTGGTGTCCCTAAAGCCACAGAGACCCAAAGCCCAAATAGCACAGGAGAGAGAGACAGACAGAGAGTGAGGAAAAGGGAGGCCAGGTCCAGAGAATGAGAAGTTAAGGCTTCTGTAGCTCACAGCATCAGATACTTAGCAATGATTGGTGGTGGCACACGGTGCATAGAAATGATCCCCAGAGGATCCCTTGCTGGTTTTGCATTAATGAAAATAAGAGAGGTTTTAAAGTCTAGGAGAGGGCTTGCTACAGGCCACATGTCCATAGCCATTACATTTTTAGGAAAGTATTCTACTGATGTACGAGCTAAAAAAAATTTAGTCGGTAAAGCATTTCAACAACCTCACAGCTTTCTTCAATAACTGTTCTTACAAATACTTTCTGACAGATTCCATTTGTTGCTCAGTTATTGCAGAACCCTGAAAAATATATTATGTCTCATGTCAGTTATAAAAATAACACCACAAATTATAACCAAAACAAAATTACCCAGTAATTATCATTTAGATGTCCAGTTTAATCCTTTTCAGAGTTACTGTTACTTTAGTCTTTCTTTATGAACTAGGCAATTTAAAACAAGGCACACTGGAGGAGTTTATTTTCATCTTTCTCTTTTACCATGTGCTACAATAATATCTGAAACCTACCTTTCTGAGCATTCTGTGAGTACCTTAATCTCCAGAGCACTTCTAAATACATTGAATACTAACAGCCTTAAATTTGATCGAAATAGGCATAGTAAACATGTGGTGTCAATTATGGGAAAAGGGGAACAAAGGTTAGAGGAATAAGAACAGAGCTCACACTTTCTTTCAACTTGTTAATGTCTCTGACCCTTTTGTACAAAAATCACTTTAATCAACATTATATACATTTCATTGTGGCCTTACCATTTAACAGGCTATAAAAAATGTTTGGCTATCAATTATACACATCAAGTTGATATGCTGCAGAACTGTGGGGGTCATTTACACTCACAATTAAACCTGAGAGGGCTGGAGGAGACCCACATGGTTAGCAAGACTTTCCCTCCCCCACGTTCTTCGGCCTTTTTGAAGCTTCAAGAAATGAGGAAACTTAATTAAATTTCTCAGAGGGCCTTCTTTTTATCCTAGGAATTGAAAAGCCATGATCATAGGTATACTGAGGTTTAAATCTTGGACCCTCTGCCCCTCTAGACCCTTACACTGCCCCCTCTCTCACTGCCCTCACATATCCATAGCCTGCTTCTCTCTCTCACTCTCTCTCTTTCTCTCTCTCTCTCTCTCACCTAAGTTCTGGTGTTCATAGACATGTAAATTATCTTGATCTGGCTAATACACAACGTATACATGTATCCATGTATTGGAACATCACATCGTGCCCTATGAATGTGTACAATCTTTACATCTCAATAAAAGAGTTTAAAATTAAATTAAAACAAAACAAATAAATAAACAAAAATTAATTCATTCCAATGCTTTGGGACTCACCGGAAACCAACAGTCCTGCAAAAATGGTGCCTGTGTGAGAATGGGGGGGCAACGCTCACACCAGAGGGTGAGGTGCCAGAGCCACATCCCTGCTTGTGCCCTCCTAGCTTCGCATGAAAGGTATTGGGCTGATATCCTCAGCTAAGTGCTCCTGAACTGTTTTGATTTAAGAGCTGGCTCCACAACCTAAAGTCTACTACAAAAATCCACGTAAAGAAGGAAAACTTACATCCAGCAGTGCGCTAATTAGATACGTTAAATGATATTCTGTTAAACTTGGATGCTAAAAAAGCTAAAGCTTCAAGCAGATAAGATTTGGATTCTTTCATTTCATAGATTTCCTTCTACCCTTCCTCTCCCCTAGCTTCATACTCTCAGATAAGAGAACCCAGTCACTGGATTGCAAGCAGATTTTTAAAGACCACTTCTTCAACATCCATTAATTCAACAAATGTTTAATGCATGTCTATCATGTCGAAGGAATTAATGTCGGGAATCAGCTTCAATTTATTACTATTACTTTCTGAATATATACAGTATACTAGAGTCAGTTTTGTCTAGCTGATATAATACCAGATTCCAAAAGAACCTCTCCCTTAGATTTGGCAGTCCTAGGAATTAGGGAAAAGATAGACCCCCACAGGCCAAGTAGTGGCAGCCGACTAACCTCTGCCTTTACAGGAGGGAGGGAGGGTAGGATTTTCATGTTCACAAGCACATTAAGATACGATTTTCAAATTCCAAGCCTCGGCTGATATACAGAACTTCAAGAAAATTCCGAAACAGTCTGATGTGAGCAAAGACCATCTACTGAGATTGATGCATTTTGATGGTAAAAGTGGCGTACTCTACGGCCTCCACATGTTTGCTTGTTACAACCAGTAGTGGAGTGTGTAGCAATGGAAGGAGGGGAAATATATACCTTTATCTTTCTTGATATTATCCATATCAAGATTTTAGTACCTGTGGCATTACTCTGAAAGCACTTGTTCTTCTTGTTTTTGAGGCACTTCTGCCAAATAATCCATTTTTATTGGAAGACTGGATAGATGAACTGCAAATATTACTTTCCACGTAAATGTCTTATTGTGTATACTGTGAAAATAAATTTGTATACTGTGATGATAAATTTTCTATTGAAAATGAGTATTTTGTTGTTTCAAGTAAACCTTTTTCAAAAAAAAAAAAAAAAAAAAAAAACCTATTTCTTGCTTTAACTGAAAATGTAAATCTGGACCAAAATGCATAATAGATGTTGTGAAATACAAAGAAAATGTTCAAATAGACCGATTTTTAAAGAATTTTTTTTGAGTGAAATGTAATTTTCTCAGGGTCACCTTCAGATTTTATTTTTAGTGTGAAATGTTCATTTGAAAACAATAGAGTAATCATAACAAAAAAGATAGTCATATAGCAGGTCTCTCTTGATACACTGAGGTAGAAGTTTTGTGTTAATAATTTGTTGGATAATGTTTCATGTCTGTATTTTTATCTTAAATAATTTTCTGGAATATACAATGTGCTGATGATTGTTACTGTCTTATTGGCTGGTGTGAAATTGTTATGTTTTGATTTCTTAATTTTCCTTTTGTTTAAAATAAAAAAAAGAATATTTTTTAAGTGTCAGCATAGGAGATTCTTAGTCTCACGTAGTCTTAGGTTTCTAGTCATGCCTTCGTGGACTTAAAATGCTTCTATGCATCCCATAAGTATTGAAGTGAATGGGTGATACTAGCTGGTAAATAAATTGGCATGTCTACTTTCTAATTTAATACTGATTATTTTTTGATGTTCAATAAAGTTGAAATTCCATGAGCTTAACTTCTAAACAAAATGCAGCAATTGCATATTCATTAATTAGATTTTACTACAAATATTCAATGATTTTATGCAAAATTATTACAAATTATCTGCAAATGGACTTGGAATATTTTAATTGGTTTAAAAAGAACTAACAGGAAGAAAGTCTAGATTAGGTCTAAAAATTCTAAAATATGTGGCCATAGAAACAAGGAGGGAAAAAGGAAGTTTTTTGGTTCTTTCCTGCACTCCAGGGGAGATAAAGCATATGCCTGAGTTATTACAATGCATTGATCTGACTCCAACCTGAAGTTACCAAGGTTTTATAAGGCTGCAATAAAGCTTTCTTTGCATTAACCAGCCAAGCACATAAACATTTTAATGAACTGTTTTTACATGGTTCATTGAGCAGCTACCAGGCTACTATAATACAAATCACCACTCTGCCACATCCAGCTTTCTCGTGATGGCTGTACTTTTTCAGTTTACCAAATGCAAATTGAATATCACAACTATGGAGCTTAATCAAATACTTGACTATTGGAGCATGTGAAATTCTTAGCCTGGAATTTACTGTCTTCTGCAATAATCTATTCAAAGGACCGAATCTCAGAGAATTTGGGCCCTCAAGCTTTCAAATTGAAAATGAAGGTTATTATTGTACTCACTGAGACCATTAAACAAATAAACCACTCCAAGACACCAGTGTTCTGTGTGGAAATGTTTCTAGCCAGTGAATGACAGAGTTAACCATGAGGAGCAAGTAGCCGAATCACCATTAATCATGGGAGAGATAGTGTCCCCAAATTGATATTTCTCTCAGTGACCTGAAGGCTTGAATGAATCATTGAGCTCAATACCAATGAAGATCAAGTCTCCCTGGAATAATTAAGTATCATTACTGACAAACATTTGTGTGCTTTCTAGCCAACACTTAAAGTAGCACTAAATTATAAAATATTTATTATGCATTCTGAGAGCTTTATGACATTGTATATGTTTTGGAGATTAAAGATTAGGCCAACACATAATTTAGTTGCATAATTTAGTTAGAATGCAAATTATAAACGAATATTTAACAAACCATACCACATTTTATGTCTTAACATCTCTTCTGCCACTGATGTGACAGAAAGAGAAATGGCCACATGATATATTGTCCCATTGCCTCATGCCCCAGCCAAAACAAGGTGTTTTTACCTTGATGTAGTTTTTAAAATAAATTA
Source organism: Dasyprocta punctata (assembly GCA_004363535.1). Taxonomy (NCBI): domain Eukaryota; kingdom Metazoa; phylum Chordata; class Mammalia; order Rodentia; family Dasyproctidae; genus Dasyprocta; species Dasyprocta punctata. The sequence goes on along the minus strand of RJWM01009938.1, from coordinate 455 downwards.
ATTTGTTAACATTTTAAAATGTAGTGTATCAGATGACATAAAACATTTATAAGACAGTTTATGACCCAACCAACCATGTTCTAATTCAATAATATTTATTAAAACATTTTATTTGGCTAATCATTTCATGGCCAAGATTTGAAAAGTTTGTTTTTCATGTTGAGTCAAGGATTTAAGTGGTACTAATGGCACCATAAAGATGTTATATGGTGTTAATATAACCTGAGTATTAAAAATATAATGAATTTGCTATTTATGAACCATTAAATTTTACCTCACCCCCAGAATAAATTTTATGTCATTACAGACCTATTAATACACCCTCTCTGTTTTTCCATCCTCCTAATTTCATCTACCTTTCCCGAGATACAGTCATAAACCTGATTTATATATAGATACAGAAGTAGATATTGATATAGATGTAAGTGTATATACAGGTATCCATGAAGAGAGAA